>OU896713.1:50181660-50235038 GCA_918026855.4 Phaedon cochleariae | reverse complement strand
AGAGGGAGCAAATTTGAACTGATAGAAAAATTAAAGGAAAATATCGAATTCATAGGAAAAAACCAACAAAGAATTGCTCTTAGACTGATAGAAATTACCGATTTCAATCTCATAGAACCAGTTGCATACTCTACTAATACATCCGACAACTATTTTTTAGACCAAGGTATGTCGACAACGACAAAAAATTGAATGTCCCTAACTCAAATGTCTGTACTCCAAGCCCTCTATGCCACCAAAAATATCCAGTGTATAAGTAATAAGATAGTACTTCTAAATAATACGTTTTTGAAAGATAACATATGTGATTTTCTGGTTATTACGGAACACTGGCAAAAAGCTGATCAATTAGAAAGTATTAAGTTAAGTAGTTTTGATCTTTGTGCCTCATACTCTAGAGATACCAAGATCCACGGAGGAGTTTCCATCTATAAACATGATAATTTCGTGGGAATCACTCACAAGCTAAATAATCAGTGTGAAACCAGCCACGAGTTCCAGCCACGACTTCGCCTAATATTCAAGGCGCGCGCCATAACACCAATGGTCATTCATTATCAATTTATATTCATGCATAGATTAAACAAACAATTCATGGCTGGCCATGAAATTACTTAAACCTCCAAAATATGTCCATGGATGAAACTATTTTACATCAATGATTTTCTCTGAGGGTCTATGATAATCTGTATATCTCACAATATTTTGTCGGGCAAGAATTAACCCCACAGGCCCCCTTTTTCGGAATTTCTAAAAAAATTCATAACTTTTTCAAAATACACGTGGATGGGAGTTTTTTTCTATGAATGTGTTTCTCTGATAATACTCAATAATCTGTATATCTCACAATATTTTGTCGGGCAAGAATTAACCCCACAGGCCCCCTTTTTCGGAATTTCTAAAAAAATTCATAACTTTTTCAAAATACACGTGGATGAGAGTTTTTTTCTATGAATGTGTTTCTCTGATAGTACTCAATAATCTGTATATCTCACAATATTTTGTCGGGCAAGAATTAACCCCACAGGCCCCCTTTTTCGGAATTTCTAAAAAAATTCATAACTTTTTCAAAATACACGTGGATGGGAGTTTTTTTCTATGAATGTGTTTCTCTGATAGTACTCAATAATATGTATATCTCACAATATTTTGTCGGGCAAGAATTAACCCCATAGGCCCCCCTTTTTCGGGAATTCGAAAAAAATTCATAATTTTTTCAGAATACACGTGGATGGGGAGTTTTTTTCTATGAATGTGTTTCTCTGATAGTACTCAATAATATGTATATCTCACAATATTTTGTCGGGCAAGAATTAACCCCATAGGCCCCCTTTTTCGGGAATTCGAAAAAAATTCATAATTTTTTCAAAATACACGTGGATGGGAGTTTTTTTCTATGAATGTGTTCCTCTGATGGTACTCAATAATATGTATATGTCACAATATTTTGTCGGGCAAGAATTAACCCCATAGGCCCCCTTTTTCGGAATTTCGAAAAAATTCATAACTTTTTCAAAATACACGTGGATGGGAGTTTTTTTCTATGAATGTGTTCCTCTGATGGTACTCAATAATATGTTCATCTCACAATATTTTGTCGGGCAAGAATTAACCCCATAGGCCCCCTTTTTCGGAAATTCGAAAAAAATTCATAACCTTTTTCAAAATACACGTGGATGGGAGTTTTTTTCTATGAATGTGTTCCTCTGATGGTACTCAATAATATGTATATCTCACAATATTTTGTCGGGCAAGAATTAACCCCACAGGCCCCCCTTTTTCGGAATTTCGAAAAAAATTCATAACTTTTTCAAAATACACGTGGATGGGAGTTTTTTTCTATGAATGTGTTCCTCTGATGGTACTCAATAATATGTATATGTCACAATATTTTGTCTGGCAAGAATTAACCCCATAGGCCCCCTTTTTCGGAATTTCGAAAAAATTCATAACTTTTTCAAAATACACGTGGATGGGAGTTTTTTTCTATGAATGTGTTCCTCTGATGGTACTCAATAATATGTTTATCTCACAATATTTTGTCGGGCAAGAATTAACCCCACAGACCCCCTTTTTCGGAATTTCGAAAAAAATTCATAACTTTATCAAAATACAAGTGGATGGGAGTTTTTTTCTATGAATGTGTTCCTCTGATGGTACTCAATGATATGTATATCTCACAATATTTTGTCGGGCAAGAATTAACCCCATAGGCCCCCTTTTTCGGAAATTCTTAAAAAAAATTCATAACTTTTCCAAAATATACGTGGATGGGAGTTTTTTTCTATAAATGCATGCCTCTGATGGTACTCAATAATATGTGTATCTCACAATATTTTGTCGGGCAAGAATTAACCCCACAGACCCCCTTTTTCGGAATTTCGAAAAAAATTCATAACTTTTTCAAAATACACGTGGATGGGAGTTTTTTTTTATGAATGCATGCCTCTGATGGTACTCAATGATTTGTATATCTCACAATATTTTGTCGGGCAAGAATTAACCCCATAGGCCCCCTTTTTCGGGAATTCGAAAAAAATTCACAACTTTTTCAAAATACACGTGGATGGGAGTTTTTTTCTATGAATGCATGTCTCTGATGGTACTCAATGATATGTATATCTCACAATATTTTGTCGGGCAAGAATTAAACCCCATAGGCCCCCTTTTTCGGAATTTCGAAAAAATTCATAACTTTTTCAAAATACACGTGGATGGGAGTTTTTTTCTATGAATGTGTTTCTCTGATAGTACTCAATAATATGTATATCTCACAATATTTTGTCGGGCAAGAATTAACCCCACAGGCCCCCTTTTTCGGAATTTCTAAAAAAATTCATAACTTTTTCAAAATACACGTGGATGGGAGTTTTTTTCTATGAATGTGTTTCTCTGATAGTACTCAATAATATGTATATCACACAATATTTTGTCGGGCAAGAATTAACCCCATAGGCCCCCCTTTTTCGGAAATTCGAAAAAAAAATCATAACTTTTTCAAAACACACGTGGATGGGAGTTTTTTTCTATGAATGTGTTCCTCTGATGGTACTCAATAATATGTATATGTCACAATATTTTGTCGGGCAAGAATTAACCCCATAGGCCCCCTTTTCATAACT
This sequence comes from Phaedon cochleariae, assembly GCA_918026855.4. Lineage (NCBI taxonomy): Eukaryota > Metazoa > Arthropoda > Insecta > Coleoptera > Chrysomelidae > Phaedon > Phaedon cochleariae. The sequence goes on along the minus strand of OU896713.1, from coordinate 50,231,916 downwards.
TTTTCAAAATACACGTGGATGGGAGTTTTTTTCTATGAATGTGTTCCTCTGATGGTACTCAATAATATGTATATCTCACAATATTTTGTCGGGCAAGAATTAACCCCACAGACCCCCTTTTTCGGAATTTCGAAAAAAAATTCATAACTTTTTCAAAATACACGTGGATGGGAGTTTTTTTCTATAAATGCATGCCTCTGATGGTACTCAATAATATGTGTATCTCACAATATTTTGTCGGGCAAGAATTAACCCCACAGACCCCCTTTTTTCGGAATTTCGAAAAAAATTCATAACTTTTTCAAAATACACGTGGATGGGAGTTTTTTTTTTATGAGCATGCCTCTGATGGTACTCAATGATATGTATATCTCACAATATTTTGTCGGGCAAGAAGTAACCCCATAGGCCCCCTTTTTCGGAATTTCGAAAAAATTCATAACTTTTTCAAAATACACGTGGATGGGAGTTTTTTTTCTATGAATGTGTTACTCTGATAGTAATCAATAATCTGTATATCTCACAATATTTTGTCGGGCAAGAATTAACACCCACAGGCCCCCTTTTCATAACTTTTTCAAAATACACGTGGATGGGAGTTTTTTTCTATGAATGTGTTCCTCTGATGGTACTCAATAATATGTATATCTCACAATATTTTGTCGGGCAAGAATTAACCCCACAGACCCCCTTTTTCGGAATTTCGAAAAAAATTCATAACTTTTTCAAAATACACGTGGATGGGAGTTTTTTTCTATAAATGCATGCCTCTGATGGTACTCAATAATATGTGTATCTCACAATATTTTGTCGGGCAAGAATTAACCCCACAGACCCCCTTTTTCGGAATTTCGAAAAAAATTCATAACTTTTTCAAATACACGTGGATGGGAGTTTTTTTTTTATGAGCATGCCTCTGATGGTACTCAATGATATGTATATCTCACAATATTTTGTCGGGCAAGAAGTAACCCCATAGGCCCCCTTTTTCGGAATTTCGAAAAATTCATAACTTTTTTCAAAATACACGTGGATGGGAGTTTTTTTCTATGAATGTGTTTCTCTGATAGTACTCAATAATATGTATATCTCACAATATTTTGTCGGGCAAGAATTAACCCCACAGGCCCCCTTTTTCGGAATTTCTAAAAAAATTCATAACTTTTTCAAAATACACGTGGATGGGAGTTTTTTTCTATGAATGTGTTTCTCTGATAGTACTCAATAATATGTATATCACACAATATTTTGTCGGGCAAGAATTAACCCCATAGGCCCCCTTTTTCGGAAATTCGAAAAAAAATCATAACTTTTTCAAAACACACGTGGATGGGAGTTTTTTTTCTATGAATGTGTTCCTCTGATGGTACTCAATAATATGTATATGTCACAATATTTTGTCGGGCAAGAATTAACCCCATAGGCCCCCTTTTCATAACTTTTTCAAAATACACGTGGATGGGAGTTTTTTTTCTATGAATGTGTTCCTCTGATGGTACTCAATAATATGTATATCTCACAATATTTTGTCGGGCAAGAATTAACCCCACAGACCCCCTTTTTCGGAATTTCGAAAAAAATTCATAACTTTTTCAAAATACACGTGGATGGGAGTTTTTTTCTATAAATGCATGCCTCTGATGGTACTCAATAATATGTGTATCTCACAATATTTTGTCGGGCAAGAATTAACCCCACAGACCCCCTTTTTCGGAATTTCGAAAAAAATTCATAACTTTTTCAAAATACACGTGGATGGGAGTTTTTTTTTATGAGCATGCCTCTGATGGTACTCAATGATATGTATATCTCACAATATTTTGTCGGGCAAGAAGTAACCCCATAGGCCCCCTTTTTCGGAATTTCGAAAAAATTCATAACTTTTTCAAAATACACGTGGATGGGAGTTTTTTTCTATGAATGTGTTACTCTGATAGTAATCAATAATCTGTATATCTCACAATATTTTGTCGGGCAAGAATTAACCCCACAGGCCCCCTTTTTCGGAATTTCTAAAAAAATTCATAACTTTTTCAAAATACACGTGGATGGGAGTTTTTTCCTATGAATGTGTTTCTCTGATAGTACTCAATAATATGTATATCACACAATATTTTGTCGGGCAAGAATTAACCCCATAGGCCCCCTTTTTCGGAAATTCGAAAAAAATTCATAACTTTTTCAAAACACACGTGGATGGGAGTTTTTTCCTATGAATGGGTTCCTCCGATGGTATTTGATAATGTGTATATTCTATATGATATAGATAAAGCATATGTATATATTTAATATATAGAAAAATATATATGACCGGAGTTTTTCTCATAGTGAAATACGTACTTGTTAGTATAACTATAGTGAATTATTCCTATACCTGTCTAGGATTCAAATACACATTATAGATAATTTGAAACAATGTTCATGTAAGTTAACCCAAAATAATCAGATAGTCCTTAAGTACCTTTAGATTTCTTCGAAAATTACCGGATAGGGATTAACTTCAGGATGTCAACAGTATCGGGTGTGACCGCGGTAAGATTTAAATCTTGGTCCCTTGTAGATTGACCTAACTAATCCTTTTTGGCACAAACAAAGGTTTAATCCTTCGTGAATCTGTACTACAATACCTATTTGCTCATATAAATATACATAGGAATATATGAATTATTTCATTTTATTTTTGAATGGCCTAATGTTCAGTGTGTTTTACAATTTCAAGTGTTTTACGTCGAGTTTTACGTGTCGTGATATACATCAGGTGAGATTTTTCCTACTCTTACTATATTCGTAGATGATTTTTCACTGTTCAAAAATTGTTTGAAGGATTTCGTGAAATAATTTGAAAATTATATCCTAATTATAATAAGAGAATATTCGTACGAGCAAATATCATTTTCATAAATGTAAGAGTGCTTGGATGATTTGAAGAAGTGAGATTACAATCCCAGTCTAATTTTCATTTCTGTGAATACCTTACATAAGTGTTTAATATGAAGCGACGAGGACGCCCTTCTCAAATCAATGTGAAGCATTTGGCTGAATATTTCAGAAATAATTATTCTGGAAATATTTTTAATCAAATTAAACATCTCACAGCAGGTTCCGATGAAATTGAGAAAGCTGCTATGTTTCTCTATGATAGAAATGATGAAAATTGTTGCTATAGGTTCAGACTATTAGGAGGAACGCCGGTGGTTTTATCGATCACCTTCAATTCAATTCAGAACGTAATAGTTCAAGAAGCTAATTCATTAATCACGGAAAACGCTAGAATCTCAAATCGTCTGAAATCTCAAGGTGGCCTTCAGCATTGGCATTATCCAGTGAACCAGTATTTCCAAATTTTGAAAATAATTCGAAACCACAAGTTGATAATGTACCTTACAGTTCACAAACCACAAATATTGTGAGATATACATATCATTGAGTACCATCAGAGGAACACATTCATAGAAAAAAAACTCCTATCCACGTGTATTTTGAAAAAGTTATGAATTTTTTTTCGAATTTCCGAAAAAGGGGGCCTATGGGGGTTAATTCTTGCCCGACAAAATATTGTGAGATATACATATTATTGAGTACTATCAGAGAAACACATTCATGGAAAAAAAACTCCCATCCACGTGTATTTTGAAAAAGTTATGAATTTTTTTAGAAATTCCGAAAAAAGGGGGCCTGTGGGGGTAAATTCTTGCCCGACAAAATATTGTGAGATATACATATTATTGAGTACCATCAGAGGAACACATTCATTGAAAAAAAACTCCCATCCACGTGTATTTTGAAAAAGTTATGAATTTTTTCGAAATTCCGAAAAAGGGGGCCTATGGGGTTAATTCTTGCCCAACAAAATATTGTGAGATATACATATCATTGAGTACCATCAGAGACATGCATTCATAGAAAAAAACTCCCCATCCACGTGTATTTTGAAAAAGTTGTGAATTTTTTTCGAATTTCCGAAAAAGGGGGCCTATGGGGTTAATTCTTGCCCGACAAAATATTGTGAGATATACATATCATCGAGTACCATCAGAGGCATGCATTCATAAAAAAAAAACTCCCATCCACGTGTATTTTGAAAAAGTTATGAATTTTTTTCGAAATTCCGAAAAAGGGGGTCTGTGGGGTTAATTCTTGCCCGACAAAATATTGTGAGATGCACATATTATTGAGTACCATCAGAGGCATGCATTTATAGAAAAAAAACTCCCATCCACGTGTATTTTGAAAAAGTTATGAATTTTTTTCGAATTTCCGAAAAAGGGGGCCTATGGGGTTAATTCTTGCCCGACAAAATATTGTGAGATATACATATTATTGAGTACTATCAGAGAAACACATTCATAGAAAAAAACTCCCATCCACGTGTATTTTGAAAAAGTTATGAATTTTTTTAGAAATTCCGAAAAAGGGGGCCTGTGGGGGTTAATTCTTGCCCGACAAAATATTGTGAGATATACATATTATTGAGTACCATCAGAGGAACACATTCATTGAAAAAAACTCCCATCCACGTGTATTTTGAAAAAGTTATGAATTTTTTTCGAATTTCCGAAAAAGGGGGCCTATGGGGTTAATTCTTGCCCGACAAAATATTGTGAGATATACATATTATTGAGTACTATCAGAGAAACACATTCATAGAAAAAAAACTCCCATCCACGTGTATTTTGAAAAAGTTATGAATTTTTTTAGAAATTCCGAAAAAGGGGGCCTGTGGGGTTAATTCTTGCCCGACAAAATATTGTGAGATATACATATTATTGAGTACCATCAGAGGAACACATTCATTGAAAAAAACTCCCATCCACGTGTATTTTGAAAAAGTTATGAATTTTTTTCGAATTTCCGAAAAAGGGGGCCTATGGGGTTAATTCTTGCCCGACAAAATATTGTGAGATATACATATTATTGAGTACTATCAGAGAAACACATTCATAGAAAAAAACTCCCATCCACGTGTATTTTGAAAAAGTTATGAATTTTTTTAGAAATTCCGAAAAAGGGGGCCTGTGGGGTTAATTCTTGCCCGACAAAATATTGTGAGATATACATATTATTGAGTACTATCAGAGAAACACATTCATAGAAAAAAACTCCCATCCACGTGTATTTTGAAAAAGTTATGAATTTTTTTTAGAAATTCCGAAAAAGGGGGCCTGTGGGGTTAATTCTTGCCCGACAAAATATTGTGAGATATACATATTATTGAGTACCATCAGAGGAACACATTCATAGAAAAAAACTCCCATCCACGTGTATTTTGAAAAAGTTATGAATTTTTTTCGAAATTCCGAAAAAGGGGGTCTGTGGGGTTAATTCTTGCCCGACAAAATATTGTGAGATATACATATTATTGAGTACCACCAGAGGAACACATTCATAGAAAAAAAACTCCCATCCACGTGTATTTTGAAAAAGTTATGAATTTTTTCGAAATTCCGAAAAAGGAGGCCTATGGGGTTAATTCTTGCCCGACAAAATATTGTGACATATACATATTATTGAGTACCATCAGAGGAACACATTCATAGAAAAAAACTCCCATCCACGTGTATTTTGAAAAAGTTATGAATTTTTTTCGAAATTCCGAAAAAGGGGGCCTGTGGGGTTAATTCTTGCCCGACAAAATATTGTGAGATATACATATTATTGAGTACCATCAGAGGAACACATTCATAGAAAAAAACTCCCATCCACGTGTATTTTGAGAAAGTTATGAATTTTTTTCGAATTTCCGAAAAAGGGGGCCTATGGGGTTAATTCTTGCCCGACAAAATATTGTGAGATATACATATTATTGAGTACCATCAGAGGAACACATTCATAGAAAAAAACTCGCATCCACGTGTATTTTGAAAAAGTTATGAATTTTTTCGAAATTCCGAAAAAGGGGGCCTATGGGGTTAATTCTTGCCCGACAAAATATTGTGACAGTATACATATTATTGAGTACCATCAGAGGAACACATTCATAGAAAAAAACTGCCATCCACGTGTATTTTGAAAAAATTATGAATTTTTTTCGAATTCCCGAAAAAGGGGGCCTATGGGGTTAATTCTTGCCCGACAAAATATTGTGAGATATACATATTATTGAGTACTATCAGAGAAACACATTCATAGAAAAAAACTCCCATCCACGTGTATTTGAAAAAGTTATGAATTTTTTTCGAATTTCCGAAAAAGGGGGCCTATGGGGTTAATTCTTGCCCGACAAAATATTGTGAGATATACATATTATTGAGTACTATCGGAGGAACACATTCATAGAAAAAAACTCCCATCCACGTGTATTTTGAAAAAGTTATGAATTTTTTTAGAAATTCCGAAAAAGGGGGCCTGTGGGGTTAATTCTTGCCCGACAAAATATTGTGAGATATACATATTATTGAGTACCATCAGAGGAACACATTCATTGAAAAAAAACTCCCATCCACGTGTATTTTGAAAAAGTTATGAATTTTTTTCGAAATTCCGAAAAAGGGGGGCCCTATGGGGTTAATTCTTGCCCGACAAAATATTGTGAGATATACATATCATTGAGTACCATCAGAGACATGCATTCATAGAAAAAAACTCCCATCCACGTGTATTTTAAAAAAAGTTGTGAATTTTTTTTCGAATTTCCGAAAAAGGGGGCCTATGGGGTTAATTCTTGCCCGACAAAATATTGTGAGATATACATATCATCGAGTACCATCAGAGGCATGCATTCATAAAAAAAAAACTCCCATCCACGTGTATTTTGAAAAAGTTATGAATTTTTTTCGAAATTCCGAAAAAGGGGGTCTGTGGGGTTAATTCTTGCCCGACAAAATATTGTGAGATGCACATATTATTGAGTACCATCAGAGGCATGCATTTATAGAAAAAAAACTCCCATCCACGTGTATTTGAAAAAGTTATGAATTTTTTTCGAATTTCCGAAAAAGGGGGCCTATGGGGTTAATTCTTGCCCGACAAAATATTGTGAGATATACATATTATTGAGTACTATCAGAGAAACACATTCATAGAAAAAAACTCCCATCCACGTGTATTTTGAAAAAGTTATGAATTTTTTTAGAAATTCCGAAAAAGGGGGCCTGTGGGGTTAATTCTTGCCCGACAAAATATTGTGAGATATACATATTATTGAGTACCATCAGAGGAACACATTCATTGAAAAAAACTCTCATCCACGTGTATTCTGAAAAAGTTATGAATTTTTTTCGAAATTCCGAAAAAGGGGGCCTATGGGGTTAATTCTTGCCCGACAAAATATTGTGAGATATACATATCATTGAGTACCATCAGAGACATGCATTCATAGAAAAAAACTCCCCATCCACGTGTATTTTAAAAAAGTTGTGAATTTTTTTCGAATTTCCGAAAAAGGGGGCCTATGGGGTTAATTCTTGCCCGACAAAATATTGTGAGATATACATATCATCGAGTACCATCAGAGGCATGCATTCATAAAAAAAAAACTCCCATCCACGTGTATTTTGAAAAAGTTATGAATTTTTTTCGAAATTCCGAAAAAGGGGGTCTGTGGGGTTAATTCTTGCCCGACAAAATATTGTGAGATGCACATATTAATTGAGTACCATCAGAGGCATGCATTTATAGAAAAAAACTCCCATCCACGTGTATTTTGAAAAAGTTATGAATTTTTTTCGAATTTCCGAAAAAGGGGGCCTATGGGGTTAATTCTTGCCCGACAAAATATTGTGAGATATACATATTATTGAGTACTATCAGAGAAACACATTCATAGAAAAAAACTCCCATCCACGTGTATTTTGAAAAAGTTATGAATTTTTTTAGAAATTCCGAAAAAGGGGGCCTGTGGGGTTAATTCTTGCCCGACAAAATATTGTGAGATATACATATTATTGAGTACCATCAGAGGAACACATTCATTGAAAAAAACTCCCATCCACGTGTATTCTGAAAAAGTTATGAATTTTTTCGAAATTCCGAAAAAGGGGGCCTATGGGGTTAATTCTTGCCCGACAAAATATTGTGAGATATACATATCATTGAGTACCATCAGAGACATGCATTCATAGAAAAAAACTCCCATCCACGTGTATTTTGAAAAAGTTGTGAATTTTTTTCGAATTTCCGAAAAAGGGGGCCTATGGGGTTAATTCTTGCCCGACAAAATATTGTGAGATATACATATCATCGAGTACCATCAGAGGCATGCATTCATAAAAAAAACTCCCATCCACGTGTATTTTGAAAAAGTTATGAATTTTTTTCGAAATTCCGAAAAAGGGGGTCTGTGGGGTTAATTCTTGCCCGACAAAATATTGTGAGATGCACATATTATTGAGTACCATCAGAGGCATGCATTTATAGAAAAAAACTCCCATCCACGTGTATTTTGAAAAAGTTATGAATTTTTTTCGAATTTCCGAAAAAGGGGGCCTATGGGGTTAATTCTTGCCCGACAAAATATTGTGAGATATACATATCATTGAGTACCATCAGAGGAACACATTCATAGAAAAAAACTCCCATCCACGTGTATTTTGAAAAAGTTATGAATTTTTTTCGAAATTCCGAAAAAGGGGGTCTGTGGGGTTAATTCTTGCCCGACAAAATATTGTGAGATATACATATTATTGAGTACCATCAGAGGAACACATTCATAGAAAAAAAACTCCCATCCACGTGTATTTTGAAAAAGTTATGAATTTTTTCGAAATTCCGAAAAAGGGGGCCTATGGGGTTAATTCTTGCCCGACAAAATATTGTGACATATACATATTATTGAGTACCATCAGAGGAACACATTCATAGAAAAAAACTCCCATCCACGTGTATTTTGAAAAAGTTATGAATTTTTTTCGAAATTCCGAAAAAGGGGGCCTGTGGGGTTAATTCTTGCCCGACAAAATATTGTGAGATATACATATTATTGAGTACCATCAGAGGAACACATTTATAGAAAAAAACTCCCATTCACGTGTATTTTGAGAAAGTTATGAATTTTTTTCGAATTTCCGAAAAAGGGGGCCTATGGGGTTAATTCTTGCCCGACAAAATATTGTGAGATATACATATTATTGAGTACCATCAGAGGAACACATTCATAGAAAAAAACTCGCATCCACGTGTATTTTGAAAAAGTTATGAATTTTTTTAGAAATTCCGAAAAAGGGGGCCTGTGGGGTTAATTCTTGCCCGACAAAATATTGTGAGATATACAGATTATCATAGACCCTCAGAGAAAATCATTGATGTAAAATAGTTTCATCCATGGACATATTTTGGAGGTTTAAGTAATTTCATGGCCAGCCATGAATATAAATTGATAATGAACGACCATTGGTGTTATGGCGCGCGCCTTGAATATTAGGCGAAGTCGTGGCTGGAACTCGTGGCTGGTTTCACACTGATAGCTAAATATGACTAGTTTTTGTAAAGAAGGTGTCATAGAAGTATGTGGCATCAAAATACTCAGTAAAAATATTATTTGTATAGCAATTTACAGACCACCTGACGGTGACTACAATGAATTCCTGCTTTCATTCAGCGGAATTCTTGGAGAAATTGATAATGAGACTACATCAATTATCATTGGCGGAGATTTCAATATCAATTTTCTAGTACATAGCACTAACCTCACTCTTCTAGAGGACCTGCTATCTTCCTATGACATTGAAATCGGATTGAGAATGCCAACAAGGGTTACGGAAAACTCAGTGACGTGTATTGATAACTTTTTTATCAAGACAAGCCACCCCCATAGTGTGGCAGTAGTAGATCTTCATCTTTCAGACCATTACTCATAATTTTTGAAAATAACCTCCGATCTGCAACAAGAAGTCAGTAATGGTAAGAAAAATAGTTTTTCTTATCGTCGTGACCTATGCAATGAAAATATTGTAAGATTTCGTAATTACTTATCACAAGAAGACTGGGCAGACGTCTATGCTCAGAGTTGCCCCAACTTGGCATATGATGCTTTCAGTAAAACTCTTACATATTATTTTGAAATATCGTTCCCAAAAAGAAAAATCACCTTAGGGCGTCCAAAGAAACTTACGTCACATAAAATAATGATGAATCGTGAAATAAGGGAGCTAAAAAATAAGGTTTCGTTGTATAATACATTAGCTAGGAACGATAATAGATATAAGGAAAAATGTCAGAAATTCAATGAAGAATACAGAGAGAAACTGCAATCGCTGAATAGACAATATCATGATGATTTGATATTGAGCTCATGCAACAAATCTAAAACAACTTGGGCTATAATTAAGGAGCTACAAAAAACTAAAACTATGAAACAACGTGAAATAGTTATAACAGTCAATGATGTGCAATATTCGGATGAAATGTTGGCTGAAAAATTTAATCTACATTTTACAAGGTCCATATCTGAAAACTTCTCTGTTGACACGAATTTTCTCGAAAGCAACATCACCATGAACAACTCAAGCTTTTTTATGTTCCCAATAACTGAATTGGAACTCGCACAAATGATTACCAGATTGAAAAACTCTAACTCCACAAGTATCGATGAAATCTCCAACAATATAATGAAAAATTGCTCTGGTGAATTATGTGGTGTACTGACTTTTTTAATTAATCTCTCAACCTCAGAAGGCATTTTTCCAACCAATCTTAAACTTGCTAGTATCTCTCCCATTTTTAAAAAAGGTGACCAAAACAATATGGATAACTATAGAGCAATTAGTATTCTTTCAAGTATCTCTAAACTCTATGAAATTAATATAAAAGAACAATTGGAGGCCTACTTCACAGCAAATAACTTGTTATCGCCCTCACAACATGGTTTCACTAAGAAAAAAAGCACTGATACGGCACTGTGTGAATATCAAAATCGAATAGTAAGTGCTCTAGACAAAAAGAAATGTGTTTTAGGATCATTTATTGACTTCTCACGGGATTTCGACTGTGTTAACCATGATCTTCTGCTCGACAAACTCTCAAGATACGGTGTAAGAGGAATTCCTCTATCTTTACTAAACTCATACTTGAATAAGAGAAGACAAGTAGTCAAAGTTGGGAAAAGTCTAAGTACTGAAAGAAATATTGAGGATGGAGTACCACAGGGATCCATTCTGGGACCCTTCTTGTATTTAGCTTTTGCCAATGACTTGTTAGGGTACCTAAATAAGAACTCGGCCATTCACTGTACTTGTTATGCTGATGATATATATTATATATTAATTATTGAAAACGATATGGAATCCGCTGTTGCTGTAGCTCTTGAGACCTACGAAAAAGTTATTATGTGGTCGAGAAAAAACAATTGAATGCTGAATGTAGCTAAAACTAACGTGTTGAATTTCAAGATGAATACTGGACAACAATATACGTTGAACCAGTTTGTTGATACTGCTTTGGAACTGAACCTAACTAACTCAACAAAAATGCTGGGTGTTGTTTTTGATGACAAACTTCAATGGAGGACTCATATTGAAAACTCATGTAATACACTTAGAAAATCCTGTTATTCTCTTAGGTTTCTTTCCAACCAAAGTACTCTATTGACCGTCTACTATGCAAACTTCAATTCGCATCTTGAATATGGCATTCTGAACTGGGGCAACTCCTCTACCGTATCTCGGGTGTTTTGTATACAAAAATATGCTATTAGGATCATTACCAAGTTGGGCTATAGAGATTCATGTAGACAAAGTCTTCAGAATTTGAAAATTTTAACGCTAGCTGGAGTATACATAATGGAAGCTTGCACATATATCTACCAGAATAGAAATACATTAGCTGCTGATAGAGCCTATCATAATCATTCTACCCGAAATGCCCACTTGTTATTACCAAGTCAACATCGCACAGCTCTTTACCAAAGAAGTTTTGAGTTTCAGGGCTGCAAACTTTTCAATAAACTAACCGATAACATAAGAAATTCTGGAAATTTACATATCTTTAAATCAAAACTGAAACAACTTCTTCTGTCAAAGAACTGCTACAGTATAGATGAATTTTATCTGTAATCCTGTACCATATGTTTATAAAGAAGGGAATTACTTACATTATATATCATTGTAGAGGAGTTTCTCTCGTGATTTGCCATTTGTACTTTTATTTATACATATTTGTTAATTTTATTTATGACGTGTATGTGTTGTTTCTATACGTATATCCAGTTTCATTTATTTATATTTGTCATTTTATCTATATATGTTTTATTCTATATGTTATATGTATAGCAATGTTTCGTACTTTTTGACGTTTTACTCTTTTTTATTTGTATTACCACGCTGTTGGTGTGCGAAGTAATTTGAGAAAATAAAGACATTATTATTATTATTATTATTATTATAACATACTCACCTACTTTAGTTCTTATTTCTTCAGGTTGGGAAAGTGGGATATATACATAAGTTTAGGCAAGCCAAGGTTACTTCATTCCTACTAGTGTGAATACTCAATGGTTTATTTCATTATACCAGTATTTCACTTGACGAAGCTACTGTGTTAGCGAAACAAGTAGTAGTGTGACTTAGAATTTTGTAGAAATCTCAATTTTTTTGTGAAATTCTCACATAATCAATTTTTCTATCTCTACTGTCCCTATTCAATCAGTGGGACTCATCAGCCAAGATGAGCTACCAATCAAAACTAGGTTCGAAGAACACATGGTACATTAGAAATATGGTAGATTATAAATAAGTATATCAAGAGTAGCTGAACATAATTATATTCTCCATTCATTTAAACGAAGATAAAAAAACTCAAAAAATCTAGAGAAATGAATAATTGTTTCTGATCATTGTGTTGAATGTATTTGTCAGTTCTCGGAAAAATAAAAATATATCTGCTTTGAGTGTACCAATTTTTTGTTGAAATGCAAAAGTTGCAGAGTTCAGATTACTTCGGTAACGAAATCATCCTCTGAACATGATGATTATGTGTAATAAATGGAAGTTTCCACTTTCCATCTATTCTTGGAAAATGGGAGGCTGCGACTTCAGAGACTTGATCAAACTCCTAATGAACGCGTAAAATACGAAATTGGGGGAATTGGAATCGATTGTGTTCATGTTAGAGTGATTTGGGTACTAGCATAGAATGCTGGAATATTGGAAAATGATGCTCAATCGAGAGAACAGGCCAAAAAAGCAAAAGGAGAATTTTCCCCGCTTTCCAAGGAGTTTATCGAAAACCATTGAACAGGGGTGGTCCACTTATAACTATCCACCCTCGATAACTCAAAAAAATATGTTTTTTCGTCGACCTTTACGAAAAATCATATTTCACGTTCTAAACTCCGAACGAAAGTCCTGACTATTTACGAAGGCAAGTACTTGTCATCTGCAGACGCTAACTCCGCTGCAGGGTTTTCAGTTCTACTGAATTTCCAGTAGATCACTGCGTTTAAAGAATTCTCCTATAAGAGAGCCTAAAAGAAAAATTCACTAGCTTGTCAGTGACAATTTGTATTGAAAAAATTTTTGGAGAAGAGAAATAAAGGTATAGGTATAGAAAAATATCAAATTTGCACTTATCTTTGGACGTTTCGGGACCGATTCTGCTCCCGTTTTCAACATGAAAAGAGATTATTTCAATAGCAAAGTCGTATAATATTATGTCTTGAAGCTTTTTAGTTTTCAATGACAATTGGTGACGTTGGCAATCAAAATGAGTTACAGGATGTTTTCATCAATTAATCTTGAATTTACCATTTTCATGTTCTGATTTTAGTAGTGAATACCATGTTCTGTCTATATCAACTGAACAAGAAGCAATGCTAGTGTCTCCGTTCAGAAGAATGCAAGCAGATTCCTTGATTTTTCTCTTCTGGTTGTTATCTTCTTTTCCAATGATTTTGATATTATTCCACTCTGCCATATGTTGTCCGTCTTCAGTAAGGATATGTTCAGCTAGTTTCGATTAATCGATGTTTCTTTTCTTTATATTGTACTTATGTTCCTTTGTCCTTACTGAAAGAGGTCTCTTGGTAATGAGACATTCTGTCTTACTTTTCACGGAAGCACCCCAGTATTCACGAAATTATTTATTTATTCATTTATTTATTTATTTAATGAGGACACCCAACAGACAAACAAAGAGCTTGTCCAATTACAGGGTGACACAGAATACAATCATAGCTTACAATGTGAGCTATGATAGTCGCTAAAGTTATTGATGTAGGAGTCTGAAATTCTTAAGAGCAAGAAAGAGACCAACACTCAAGTAGAATCATCTTAAATGATACACTGCTCGCCAGCAGCTATAGAACCACCGACATTCTAGGAGACAAAATTTATTGAATCGGAGAATTCATTTAATCGTCGTTCTGAAATTGATAATCATAAAGTTAGTTCTCATCAGAGATATTGAAATGATAATCAGAACTAGTACAGTCGAATAGATTATCAGGAGTGATTCAATGTATCAGAAATCATGACGGCGTCAAAATATAGGAAGTTGGTGAATTGGACGTCCTGTTTTCGAATCCAAAGTGATTTTCAACCCATCTTGTCTCTTGATATTATTTTGCGGACATGTTATAGTTCCACGGCTAACCCAACGATAACATAAGGTACGGGAGTATTTCCATGAAAAGTGAGACAATAAAAATGAATTTTTCAGAACTAAAACATTTCCAGGTTAAATATGAATAGTTAGTGAATTCACTACACTGTTTCACCACTAACCAAACCAATTTTTCAATGCCTCGACACATGTTTCGCTAACTATGTTAGCATCTTCAGGAGAAGATTAAAACTAAATATCCTATTCTAGTGTGCTGCTTATATACTAGGTATATGTTCACCCAACTGTGAAAAATACTAACCGTCAAGTTAATGTTTGTCATGGTTGAGTTCATATGTTAATCTTAATTTTTATTTTACTAAACTATATGGAATAGGTCCATTATTCTTATTCATTACTCTATTACTATATATTCTTGAATATCTCCAAGCTTTCATATGCGTCTAGTTTTCTAATGTTATTAACTTGCTTAACTAATTTGAGTATAGTAATATGTGTGTTATGATTCTGATTGAACATATATTCGGCTACACAAGATTTATCCAACCTGCTATATTTCATTTGAGCTATGTGTTCTTTGAACCTTGTTTTTATGGGTCGCCTGGTTTGGCCTATATATGTTTTATCACAATCATTACAACTTATTTCGTATATTCCCGACTTTCCAAGTGTGTCCACTTCATTTTTTGACAAAACTGTGTTTCTAGTTGTTTGGTTACTTTTCCTTCTCACGAGATGAATTGAACAGCAAGTGAATGGGTTTTGCTAAAGTATAAATACATTTTTCAATCGAATACAAAGGGATTTCATCTGGGCCAGTTGACAACTTCAGATGTACAAGACGTGAAAAGAAATTCTGAATTGAGAAAACCTAATCACGAATCTGCGATTGAGGTCTATAGAAATAACGAGTTTCCATCGTTCATTCAATAGGGCAGTAGTTGTTTTCTGTTGAATATTCAGAATTATATTATGTACATATCTTTTTATGAAGAAGAATGCAAATTGTCCATGTTCATAATTATATCTGAGAATATTCCTTTTCAGTATAAGTACAAACGTCAACAGTCTTCTTGAAGTGATAGTGAGAGATTTGATTGATTGTTGTATTTTTTTATGTTCTGGTTCCCACGAAAAGGAATATCCTGTAATGTTCTAGGAACATCGTGAGAACCAAGGAGAATCAGGTATTAATTGGTGTTCTTTTTGAATTTCTGGAGGTTATATGCCTCGGAGAACACCTCTCTTGGCAATGTGTTTCAGAGCCTTGCTGTTCGTTGGATGAACGAGTATTTGGAGATGTTCTGCAGATTTCCAAAATGACCACGAAGAGGTGCGAAGCCTCAACCCGACGAGGACTGCCAAGGGAGGAACAATTGTTAATATTTCAGAAGTCGAAACATAGTCAGAGAACAGATAAACTATTTCATCACGATCATCACTACATATATCGTTATATACCATACGAGATGGAAGACTGTGGGACTTTTTCTTATCATTAAGGAATTTCCAGGAATGGCGAGGATCAGGAGGGATGTTATTGCAATTTGCAAGATTGATTTTCATAGTCTTAATTTCTGAGTCAATACCACCTGGAACGTGATACCGTGCCATAAGGATGCAATGCAACAAATAATCCGTGTGTTCAAATCCCGTACTCCACCGACTCTTATTTTTTCTGATTTGTCCCCTATACACCACTTAGGAAAGAATTCGGAATTGAAAAACTAGAACACAGAAGAAATGCAAATAACATTATGATTCTCTTCAAACTGCTCAATGGTAAATTAGATAGTTTATATATCCTTGAGCAAATACAATTCTATGTACCACCACCCGGATTGCGTCCTCGTCAGGTAACATTCCGAGTGAGTAATAATGGCGCAATTAATCGGATGTGTGATATATACAATACACACAGTGAAGAACTAATTTATGGAATATTCGATATTGCCCCTCGAAAATTCAAATTAGAGCTGAAAAAGCTTGTAAGTTCCTGGTAGTCCTGTAACCTGTGTATTTGATTCCTCTGTGAGTACGCACTCATCACCTATCACCGATATTTTAACCTGATGACTTTTGTGATGTCTGTCCATTTAATTCGTTGTAACTGTCTTGGTGCGAAGCATATATCTTTTTCTTTGTTTAGTTAATTGAAATTGGTATAGTTACTCCCATATTATTATATAATATGATATAGTCAAATTGTTGTAGATGCATTATGTATAAACTTTATTAATTGCCATTATAATAGGATCTTTTTTTATTTAATGATTTGTAAGAAACACATAATTAGGCATTGTCTGCCTGTCTGTTTCTGAAATAAATAAATAAATGATAAAAAACATAGTGTAGGGGCATTTATTGTTGGGCCGATAATGATTCAATGACGTTTTTCGACGTTCATTCGCCAAAAGCCAAAAGTGCTGATAGCTTTAGTTCTTGTCTTGTTGACTCGAGTTTTGTAAATTATCGTATAGTGCATTGTGCGAATATTTTTGTTTATTGCGTTCTCGAAGGAGTAAGTGATTTTACAATAACAATTATCCTATCTCTACTAATTATTAATTGATCCTTATATGCATGTTTAGGTGCGTGGTGCGTGATGAGGAAAATTAATGTGAATAAACCAAAAAATATAAGTTTTATTCACTCAATTATATGAAGAGCAGGGATGGAAAAGGAGCGATTGGCCCAACACTCTTCAGGATTCACAAACACTGTCAACTCCTACTTTTGATTCGTTGACAACAATTTTTTTTGTAGATTATTATCATTAATAGTAGATTGTTTTATTAGGATCAAAAGTGACACTTTCCTTGACAAGCGAAATTTGCATTTGAGAGGGCGGAGCGTTTAGCGAAGCCGAGCGAAAGCAAAATTTTTTTTTTTTTTTTTTTTTTTTTTATCGCTTGGAGCGCACGAAAGGGAATCCCTATAATGTTCAAAGAACATCGTGCGTTCCTAGGGAGGATAGGGACAGGAGGTAGGTATTGGAATTTTTTTTGAACTTTTGGAGATTATATGTTGTTGGGAATACTTCCACAGGCAATGAATTCCAGAGCCTAGCCGTTCTATGGATGAAGGAGTCTTGATAAAGTGCTGTTCGACATCTTTCGAGGTTGACAACGAAAGGATGTGCTGACTGGGCTTGTCTAGTTCGTCTGATTGGTATTGCTAGTGAAGGGATGATAGCAGAGATTTCCGAAGAACATTTCCCGTGGAAGTATCGATAGAAAAGTGAAAGGTCGCCGACCTTTCTACGATGTTCCAATGATGTCAAAGAGTGAGTGAGTGTGGCGTCACCCACCAGGCGAATGGCTCTTCTCTGGATGGAATCTAAGAGCATCAGTGTATGTTTTGGTGCTGAACCCCATATGTGGGAACAGTATTCTAGAACAGGCCGTATCTGCGCTTTGTAGATCATGAGAAGCTGTTGAGGTGTAAAGTAGCTTTTCGCACGGAACAAGAATCCGAGTTTTTGTGAAGCAGCTTTTGCGATGGATCTGACATGATTATCCCATGAAAGAGTGTTGCTGATGGAAATACCGAGCATAGATATGGTGGGCTTGGTGGGGATGGTGGAGCCAGACATTACAATATCGGGCATACTGAGTTCCGCCTTTCTAGAGAAAATGCAGGCTTGAGTTTTGGTGGCGTTGAATTCAACTAGGTTGTTTGTTCCCCAGGCTGTGATTTCAGCAAGATCTTCATTGACAGCATTGACCTGCCTGCGCCGTGAGTTCTTAGTTTCCTGGGAAGAAATCGGAATTCTAGAAGAGAACGCAGTATGGAGGGTACTATCATCTGCAAAGCTGTGGATGGGGCAAGTTGTTACTCCCAACAGATCATTGATATGAAGCAGGAATAATGTTGGTGCCAAAATTGATCCTTGTGGAACGCCGGAATTGATGCCAAAGGTATCAGACGATACACCGTCCACCACCACGTGAAGCGATCTGCCTGAAAGAAAACTCGATAAGAGATGGCATAGCTGAGGTGGTAAGCCGTATGATGGTAGTTTGTGGAGGAGTCCTTCGTGCCAAACACGGTCGAATGCTTTCGAAATGTCCAACGCGACAGCTAGAGATTCCCCGTGTTTTTCTATTGAAGATTGCCATAAATGGGTGACGTAGGCAAGTAGATCTCCAGTAGATCTTCGGTGGCGAAAGCCGTATTGTCTATCATTGATGATTCCTGAGCTCTCCAGATATTTGATAAGCTCAATATTGATGGCTTTCTCCATCACTTTGGAGATTACTGATAACAGGGCAATGGGCCTGTAGTTGTTGGGCAGGTTCTTGTTCCCTTTTTTGGGGATTGGTTGGACTCTAGCTGTCTTCCAGCATGATGGAAAAATACCCGACCTGTACGAGATGGTAAACAACTTGCAGAGAATCGGTGTTAATTCTGGTGCACATTTTTTGAGGATAATGGGTGGAATTCCATCAGGACCGTTAGCCTTATTTGTTTTGAGACCAAGCAAAATTCGTCTGATAGTGCGTTGACGGAAGACGATTTCGGGCATTCGACTCTCAACGGGTGGAATGTCTGGCGGCAGTTTTCCTTGGGAATCTAAAGTAGAGTTTGCTGCGAACATCTCTGCAAAAATATTTGCTTTCTCCTGCGATGTTGTTGCTAATGTGCCGTCGGCTTTGGACAGTGGTGGAAATGAACTATTAGTGAAATTTCTTCCGACCGCTTTAGTAAGGGACCAAAACGAACGGGAGCCATTGGGGCAATCTATGAGTTTCGATCTTATCTTGGCATTGTATGTTTCTTTGCGAGTCGAACAAAATCACTTTCGAACCGAATGAAACATGCTATTTTTTCTGCAACCGAAGCAATTAACTCAAATAAAAATGTGAAGTAACCACCAATGCCGTGCCATAATATGTATGCAATGCAACAAATATTGACAAATAATCCATGTGGTGAGAATATTCTACCTGCATTAACAGCAGGTTAGATTTTCTAGGATGTTCGAATTGTAGTTTCAATATAAATACAACCACAGAGTGACATATTTGTGTATGGACCAGGTGCTCTAATGGCAAATACCGCGCCAGTGCCAGCTATATAGGAACAAGACGTGGAAAATGTTAGGTTAGATAGTGAACAATGATAATAGTGATTATTTATTCCTCTCCATACTACACTGTGTTTGACTTGATAATCAAATGAAGCTAAACAATATCGTTGTTTGAGACAAAAAAACTATTGCTTGCCGTGATTATTCAAAAACAAGTTATCCATCCCGAGAATAACGAAGGAAATACAGATCAAGCAAGTATTTGAATCTTGAAGGCTTCCCTGATCAAAACAAAAATACTTAGCTGAGATGTTTATAATTCCAATACTAAACTATAATAAGGTGTATTTATATCTCCAGCATGGGTATGAAATGCCAAATCTGCTGAAATCGGAAACAAATCAGGTATGCGTCTCAACCCAAATAACCAACCGTCACAATGTTGTTTATTCTTGATGACGTCCAGTACCTCCTTTTTAGTTCCTAGGAGCTGAAGTTCAACTTCAGCTCCAAGGAACTAAAATTCAACTTTAGCTCCTAGGAACTAAATATGTTGCCTAGCAACATACCAATTTTTGTGTCAGTAATAGTAACGTCAATTTAAGAGCTAATTTTGGTATCAAAATGGACGACTTTTGTGTCGGTTGCAGAAAAATATTTTTTATCTTATATCATCAATAATTATTATCCCTTCATCTCATTATCTTCAATGTATATCCTCAAAGAATATTTTCCGGGCGTCTATGAAGAATATCTTTGGAGTATATCTCATGGACATTCCTGAAGGAAATTTTATAGAAATTGTTACGATATTCGGATGCAGAAGCGAACACGAGACTATTTATTTCCGAACTGATTCATTTGAACTAAAGAAACACTAATTTATATCGAACTTATAACTACTATTTATGAAAAACGATTTATATCACGCGGTATATAACTGTCTCTCTGACACTCGCTGCTCAACTGACTGACGGCAGTTGTTCGGCCGTTTATATATGAGATCCCTTGGAAGGCTTTGGTTCGAGAAGATTCTCGAATGATTTCCGTTTCCTTTTTTTGTTCAAGAAGCTTCTTAGAACAAAACCTCTCTCTCTAATTGATCCATCGATTGTTTCCAGAACATTCCAGAATCTTCTGTCACGTTATTTGTCACTGCGGCATATAGTGTTCGGAAATATGTTGGTGTATGTAGAAATCATTGGGATCTGGGATGAGTGCTACAGGATGATCGTTGTACTCCTGTCTTACTGATGATGTTTCTAGAGCCCCTCTAAGGGAAATATAAAATATCTTTGGAGTATTCCTTATGGATAGACCTGAAGGATATTTTATGGAAATCTTAGTAGTATGTCTTATGGATATCATCGAAGGATATCTCATGAATATCTTCGAAAGATATCTTACAGACCTTGAGATCCTTGAAGGTAATCCATATGGATGTACAGGTTGGTGCACCACAACAACTTAATTTTTGTTGATGTTGTTATAGACGTGCTGGATCAAGTCAGCAGTGGCAGTTTCAGTTGAGTGGTTAGATCGGAAACCAGACTGGCAATCTGTCATCATATTATATTTATTTGAGTTCAACTTCCAAATGCTATTCAGATTTCTACTTTCTTGTATAATTGAATGGAACAATTTCATGAGAACCAACAAAAACAATATAATTACTTCGTGAAATTTTCACAAAAACTGCAATATCGAAAAGCATGACCAGGAAATTACAAAATAACCGAAACTACACACACTGGCACAATTAGGGGAACGGGCAAAATTTACACTAAGTTTGACATCAATTTTCTTTCGAACCGATCGCTCGATTCAAATTTTTTTCTTCACGAAATGTAGCTTCATGCTCCACGAATACATCTGAGAAATAATTACCGTCGAACGATGAGTCTTTCCATCATATACAGGGGTGTAAAGAAAGTACGGATTTATTGGTGTTTTTTTAGACATCCTGTGGACTGAACCACTGATAATTGAAACGATTTCCCAACACCAAATTGAAGCTCAATCTATTCCGAATATTTTCGTTTTTTATTCATCTTGATATCTCAATTATTCAAGAAAATACAGAGTTTCAGAGGAAAGGTGGATATTGGTATCAATTTTACACCTCAAAACTCAAATTGGATCTGAAAATGTGTCGTTTCTTGACTAACCTAACCTAACCATGACTAAACCTCTGCCATAGGAGACAGAAGCAGTAAAATCAAATTGTTCAATTTGTTCACCTCGGCGATATAGTCTTTCCCTGCCATCTATTGAATTGGTGCAGATGCGGCTCTCATATGTCAAAAGAACATTGGCCCACTGGTCATTTTCAATTAATGCTACAGGCCTCGTCACATCAGTAGGAGTCAAATCTCTCACGTTGAATTTTCATTAATCAAATTTATGAATTGTGAATCGCTTGACTTCGACAATAATTAATGACATTAACAAAAGAGCCAACGTTGATTTACAAAAATAGCATTTCACCAAAAGAACATTGGAGCAACTTCAATCACCCCTGCATATTCATGAGAGTATAGTATTCGTATATGTGTCCTTGAACAGTAAACCGATAGGTAAAACTGTGAACAATTCTCATCTTGAAGTAAAAATCCTCACAGAAACAAGTTGAAAAACGACACGATCTCCCCAGTTCGAGTTTCGAGGTGGTAAAATCAATACCAATATCCACCTCTTCTTTGAAACTCTATATTTTCTTGGATAATTGGGATATCAAGATGAATAAAAAACGAAAATATTCGGGATAGATTGGGCTATAATTTGGTGTTGGGAAATCGTTTCAATTATCAGTGGTTCACTCCACAGGATGTCTTAAAGAATACCGAAAAATCCGTACTTTCTTTACACCCGTGTATATGATATAAGGACGAATAGTTTGGAGGTGGTTATTTCTCAGATGTATTCGTGAAGATGAAGCTACAATTCGTGTAAAACAAATTCGAATCGAGTGATCGGTTCGAGAGAAATTTGATGTCAAACTTAGTGTAAATTTTACCCGTTCCCCTAATTGTGCCAGTGTGTGTATAATAAATGCTCCATGTGTCACCTATTGTGATTGGACGTTACCCCCGATACTGGAGCACATTTCTATCCGCCTTCGGAATGAATTTTGTGTTGCTCTCAAACACAGTAATGAAAAAACTCATGATATAACGAGACAAATTGATACGGATTGAAATCACATAAAAACTACCAGCCTATTTTTATGAAACATGATGTAGGAGGTTATCAGTAAATATGAACAGCTTCCATTCAGGAAAATCATCCTGGAATCGCTAAATTCTTTCCATTTATTTTTCTCTTGGAGCGCACGGAAATTAATTTCTATCATGTTCCAAGAACATCGTGCGTACCTAGGCAGGATAGGGAGAGAAGGTAGGTGTTGGATTATTTTTTGAATTTTTGGAAGTTCTATGAGAATACTTTCATTGGCAAAGAACTCCAAATTTTTGCCGTTCTATAGACGAACGTGTTTTGGAAAAGTGGTGTTCGACATATTTCAAGGTTGACAACGGAAGGATGTGCTGACTTGGCACGCCTGGTTTGTGTGACTGGTATTGGAAGTGATGGAATTTCTGAGGAACATTTCCTGTATCAATAAAGAAGTGAAGGGTCCCCGACTTTTCTACGGTGTTATAATGAGGTGAAAGGTTTAGAGAGTGTGGCATCACCCAACAGGCAAATGGTTTTTCTCTGGATGAAATCTAAGAGTATCAGCGTATGTTTGGGAGCTGAACCCCATACATGAAAACAGAATTCGAAAACGAGCCGTATCTGCGCATATTAGATCATGAGAAGCTGTTGAGGTGTAAAGTAGGTTTCCGAGTTTTTGTGAAGCAGCTTTCGCGTTGGATCGAACATGATTCTCCAGCTGATAGAAATACCGCGCATAGATATAGTGATGTTGCTGGGAATGGTGGAAACAGACATCGTTATATCAGGCATAGTGAGTTCCGCCTTTCTAGAGAAAAAAAAACAAGCTTGAGTTCTGGTGGCATTGAATTCAACTGACTTGTTGGATCCCCAGCCTATGAGTTCTTGGTTTTCTGGAAAGAAATTGGAATTCTAGGATAGAACGCAGTATGAGAAATGCTATCGTCTGCAAAGCTGCGGATAGGGTCAGTGGTTACTTCCTACAGATCATAGATATGAAGTAGTAACAATGTTGGTGCCAAAATGGATCCTTGTGAAACGCCGGGATGGATAGCGATAGTATCAGACAAAAATTCTTCCATCACGACTACCTGGAAGAAATATCGATGATAGATGGCATAGCTGAGGTGGTAATCCCTATAATGGTATTTTGTGGAGGAGGCCTTGGTGCCAAACACAGTCGAATGCCTTCAATATATCCAACGCTACTGCTAGAGCATCCCCATGTTTTCTCAATGGACTTTGCCATATAATTATGTGTGACGTAGGCAAGTAAATCTCTAGTTAATATATGGTGGTCAAAGCCATGTATATCATTAATGATTCCATAACTTTCCAGATATTTGATGAGCTCAATTTTGATGGCTTTCTGTTGAGATAGGTTTCATTTTGAATCCACTTTGAATCTCATAGTGTCTTTGTTTTAGTTAGGTTGTCAACACTGAATGATATGTCAACAAGTCATATGTCAGACGTCAATGTCTTCTAATATAGTCAGTCGAATGTTGATCGTCGTTCAGGTTACTTTTGTTTTATATCACAGTTTGTTAATAAAAGCCAAACAACGTTTTTCTACAAATCCTGTTTATTTAATAAATCCCATAAAAGTTTCTCCATCATTTTGGAAATGACTGTTAACAGGGCAATCGGCCTATATTTGTTATACAGGCGTTTGTTTCCCGTTTTGGAGACTGGTTGGACTCTAACAATTTTCCAGCAAGATGGAAAAATACCAGACTTCTACGAGATGGTGAATAACCTGCAGAGAATCGGTGTCAGGTGAATTTATGCGAGATTTTCAAGCCATGAAAAAGGGTCGGATCGAATCTTAGCTACATCCTATCTTCTTATTTTTTTGCAAACTATAAGTCAACTATTCACTCTTCCCGCATCGCTGTGAATTCGAATTGAAGCCAAAAGAATTTGCTTCTGATAATTCTTCTTGTACAATCATTATTTTCCTAATATCTAACTGCTGTATCGTGGTATTGTTAGACTTATAGAGCTGCGATTGGATTCAAACTGTGGTAAAATCGATCTCCTTCAAAAATTATGAAAATTGTTGTTCGCTTCCAGGCATCATTTATGGAATAGTAAGCGAATATCCAAAAAAAGTTCAAAAGTTTCGGTATTATTTGCGAATATCTTGAATTGCACCAAGACATTTAATTCAGATATTACAGATTCTGATTCAAAAGTCTGACTGACTGATATGATCAAATAAGTTGATAATGTTAGAAAACTAGATGCATATGAAAGCCTGCATAGAAATAGTTAAAAATAGTGATCGAGTTATGAATAACAATAAAGGCCTTATTCCATATAACCGTTTGTATAGTTTAGTGATGAAGGATTAGGATCAGCATGTGAATATAAACATGACAGACGAAGCTCAGGAATCATCAATGATAGACAAAGTGGACTTCGCCACCGAAGATCAACTGGAGATTTGCTTGCCTACGTCACTCATATAAAAGGTGTAACACAAGTATGTCAAAATATTCGAGTGACGTATTCCTGAGACAATTTTGAGATATAAAGTTTATATAAGCTTGTGTCCGAAAATGCTTCATTTCGAAATACAGAAAACAAATCATTTTCGAATGAATATTTCTGACCAAAGGTGGCTGATGAGAGAATGAAGTATGGTTGCATTTAAGAAAAAAGTCAAAATTCTGCCAAGTATCGGACCTACCTGGAAGTTATATCCTATGCAGCCGGCCGTTGTAACGTTTTTATTTTCTAATATAACTAGCCTACATCAAAACGTTACTTTTCTACGTGATCTTCTACTATAATTCCAGATAAAACTCTCAAATGAAACACTATAGAAGTCAGACACTTTTATTGTATATTTTGTAACATAGTTCAAAGAGGTGTGTCTAGTTGAACACACTGTATACCACGCTGCCTCTCCTTGTGTCTCATGAGTTGTGGGTATCCTGAAAAAAATTAAATATAAAATCAATCTGAATGTCAACATTGAATAGCAACACAAATATTTTATCAAATGAAAATCCTACCTGAATCTTTTTGCATGATACGTGAACCATACAATATTATGAATCTGCTTGAGGTAGTCTTCTATTCAATGATGATTATCAAATTTCTGTATTTCCAATAGTTTTTCTGAAAATAAAGAAAACAACAATCATGGGAATTCACAAACACTGAAAATCAGACAAGGAATAACAAAAGATACGTACGATATACTCCTCCCGTGTTTATATGTAAATATTGTATAGTTAGATATAGTTGTGGGAAATTGGTTGAAATATCCTTTCATTGCTTTTCAAAAATGTCCCAGCGAGTTATTCAATATCCAATGTTTACTTCTTTACTGCTTGGTTATGTCGTGACCGTGACCTTGTGACTGTACTGTACTGACCGTCAGACAATTTCTACTCTTATTCTTCCTTCGTATTTGGCGAATTCCTCTGCCGTGAATTAGTCGTTCTACGCATGAATATCTTGATTCCGATGCCTCGTTCAAACCTTGCTCGAAAGAGACTCCACTATGCATGGATTTTAGCATTCGGACGTTGTTCAAAGCATACTCAACTATGTAAGGATTTTGGCATTTTCGCTGTCGCCATCTCTTGGTGTTCGTTAGAACTATCAAGTAAAATTAGGTCATGACGGACAAAACTGTGTCAATGTCAAGGTCGTATCGATTTCGGTTTCCGCTTTCCGGCGAGGACTTTTCTCAGTTGGCCATGATTCTTCTACCAAGGTGGTTGTCCTCGCAGCAGCAGCAGCAGCACGCGAACTAGCTGGTGAGTCCATGTTTTTTCTTGAAATCATTTGGTAGCATTTCAATGCTGAAAATCTTCATCCCTTCAAGGTACTATTTATTCTGCTCACCTTTATGGGGCCTAACCGAGTTGCCCAAATGCAGCATAAGAGACCCAGACGTCCTGACCACGTGACCCTCATGCCGACCAAACCTCCATCGCCACGTTTCTGTTCCATGATGTTCATCCAGGTTATTTTGTTAAAACCCTCTATCCAAAAGAGGTGAGTTATTTTGTCTCCCCATCAGTGATCCAGGCGGTCTCTATACGCCCCATAATTTATTTTAGGGTTTTATGTTGGAGTTATGAAGGCCACCCATCCACGTGTCCCGTACCTCATTCAGGGGCTATGTATGCAGCAGGGGGCCCTATCAGTCTACCGAATGTCGTGGAGACCATGATTTGCATTTCTCAACTTCAAGGCGCAGGTTTTTGAGTCACCTCGGACCTGACTAGCCGATTTTGAATCCTCCAGCCACCAATTTTGAAGCTGCCCTTCAATGTCGCCATCTTGTGACCATCTTCCATGTCCAGTAACCGTCGACATCTAGCAGATAACTGCATATTGGATAACTCAGGTTTTTTTAGTATTAAGTCCATTGACTATTAATTTTACATAACTTTTACATACTTACATATCAATTATTATGGAGGTATAACTTTTCAAATTTCAACACACAGGATGTTCAAACCCTACTTGAATTTCTAAAACCATTAGCAGCGGACATGAAATATCTCATATAGCGGAAAATGCGCAATAAGACTCCCCAAAATTCATGAATTTTCAGGGTATAATCAACATCATTCAATTATAATAGTCCAATAACAATATTCTTCAAAATGGGTTTATAGGAATTTGAACTAAAGTGTCAATCATATAAGTATCATATCTGATAACATCAGGAATTGAAGAGCTTCCATAATATTCTACTATAATGTATATAATTATTAATGTATTTCATGAAGGAATTTTTCATCATTAAAATTGTGTGTATTTTTGAAGTTTCCATGTTTTTACTGATATCTCTCTCTCTTCAAACTCAACCCACAGGTTTCTGATTTTACCCTAGACGTACTATCTATGTTCTGAAAGGATCAGTGGCGTCCAAAAATTAATTATATACTCAAATACATATTAAATTCACAGTCAAGGTGATATTATCTAGCAATTGATTTTAAAATATTGAGATATCTGAGAAATAGCAAAGGTATCAACCCACACCCATATGCCGCTGACGAAAAGCTACCAGGTGCAGTGAAAAAGGTAAATTTTACGTTTCACCGTCTCCTTAGCATTCCCGGGGGTTGCAACCACCCATTCTTCTGAGCTAGTGGACTGTATGGTTTTGGTTGGAGACACTGATAATTGGTTCGAATTTCCCGAACAATCGATGTAGTTGCGAACCGTCACATTGGTGAAAAAGAGAGAGAGAGAGCGAGCGAGTGTTTTCCACTGAGATTGATTTTTCGAATCACGAGTTGATACTGATCATGTATCTCAACGTCCGTCAAATCGGCATCTTCTCGGTCGGCCGAACAAATGACCGAATTTTGACTATACGAGGGAGCATGCATATGATGCAGAATGAGAGTATTCTTTCATTGACTATTCTCAGTGCGAATGAATTGATATTTTAACCCCAAATGAAAATTGATATTTCACGTGATTATGATAAACCAAAAAATAATAATAATGAAAAAAAAACAATATTTGTTTAACTTAATCTCTAAATTAACGCAGGGCGTTAACATTACCGCCCACCAAAATACAATGTATTTTAGGATGACGTAGAAGGAAGAGGGCATAATTTAACCAGAGGTCTCTGAATGAGGCCCTGGTTGGTGCGAATGGTAACAACTCTGATTATACCATCTGACCCGGGGTGTGTCTTGACTACTCGGCCCATACGCCATTGCATGGGTGGAGTTAATTCATTTTTAATGACGACTAGGTCACCAATTTCCAGGGTTTGACCCTCTTTCAACCATTTCTGTCGTTGTTGCAGGGTATGCAAGTATTCAGCATTCCACCTCTTCCAAATATCCTGTTGAAATCGTTGGACGAGTTGCCAGCGATTGAGATGACCGAGTTTTAAATGGGATAGGTCGGGGTCAGGGACACAAGATAATGGCTCCAATGTGACAAAATGGCCCGGAGTTAAAACAGTGAGGTCGTTTGGATCGGAGCTTTGAGGGCACAGCGGCCTAGAGTTCAGAATCGCCTCTATCTGGACTAAAAGGGTGTAGAATTCCTCATAAGTAAGAATTTGGCTTCCAATTACACGATAGAGGTGGGATTTAACTGCCTTGATCCCGGCCTCACTCAAACCATTGAAGTGGGGCGAGGCAGGGGCCGTGAAAGAGAAACTAATTTTTTCCTGCTCCGCGGCATTCTTCATGTAATCTGAAAGAATCCGACTAGCACCAATGAAATTTGTACCACAATCAGAATGTATGCGACTGCAGCGACCCCGACGACTGACAAAACGTCGTAAAGCTGCTAAAAATGCTTCACTCGACAAATCGGAAGCCAGTTCCAAGTAGATGGCCTTGGTAGCGAAGCACACAAAAAGGCAGAGATAGGCTTTTTGTGATTTTACTCCACGGCTCTTCCCAAGAGTAATATTGAAAGGACCCCCATAGTCTACTCCCACACATTGGAATGGTTTCAACTGACTAACCCTCTGAGGGGGTAAATTTCCCATGAACGGTTCGAGAGGAGAGGGGTTGGCTTTGAAACATTTAAGACATTTCGATAGAACGTGTCTAATGGCCCGTTTTGGTGATAAGATCCAAACGTTTTGAGAAAGTAAGTATTGAGTAGTTTGAAGACCAGGATGGAGGTTTTCTCTATGAACACTTTCAATGAGAAGTGTGGTTAGTCGAGAGTCACGGGGAAGAAGAGCGGGGTGTTTATGGTCATAAGTAAGACCGGAGTGATGAAGGCGACCGCCCACCCTGAGAACTCCATCTTCTCCAAGAAAGGGATTCAATTTTCGGAATGTTCTTGGTAAGCGGCCCTTTTGTTCGAGAACAGAGATTTCTTTATGAAATGAAAGATACTGTACTCTTTTAACTAGGAGGAGTAGAGCTGCGTGGAGGTCTTCTTGAGAGATATGTGTGAAAATCTTGTTACGAGGGGATTTCAGAAATTTGATGAATCTTAAGCAGTAAACCACGATGCGTTTGATTTTTTCCAACGATGAAAATTTATTGAGGAGAGAATCGAGCGCATCCAAGGTGACGATTGAGTTGAGAGAAATGGTTTTTTCCTCTGGGACCGATAAAAGGGGAGGAGGTTGACAGGACAGAGGCCATTCGCCGGGAGAGAGTTTGAGCCAAGGTGGGCCTGAAAACCAAAGTGGGTGATTCAATAAGGCTGATGGCAGGAGTCCACGAGAGGCACAATCGGCTGGATTATCCTCAGAGGGGATATAATGCCAAAAGGTGGGAGAAACCTTATCCTGAATGGTGCTCACCCGATTGCTCACGAAAGTTGGCCAGCGATGAGGGGACGACTTGATCCAGGTCAGGGCCACCATAGAATCAGTCCAGGCACAGATTCTATCGAAGGAGAATTTCCCCGAGAAAGAGGTCATCACAAAATCCATCAGATTCGACAATAAAACAGCCCCGCACAGTTCCAAACATGGTATAGAGATTCTTTTCAATGGAGAGACTTTAGATTTTCCACAGATCAACTGTATTTTGACCTCGTCATCGAAATTAACGAATCGGAAATAAACGACAGCCGCATATCCTTTTTCAGAACTGTCAGAAAATCCATGGATTTCACAAGATATATATGAGGTCCTGATAAGTGTCGAGGGATCTTAATAAGAGAAACCTGAGATAGCTCGTTTTTATATTGAGTCCATTTTTCCAGTATATGTTGAGGTGGAGTTTCATCCCAATCCAGACCTAAACTCCAGAGGTGTTGGATGAGGTGTTTTGCGAAGAAGAGAAGCGGGGATAAAAATCCGACAGGGTCAAAAACCCTGGCAATCTCGGACAAAATTGATCTTTTTGTACATAGCCGATCGAGGGGTGAAACTTCATATGAAAAGTAATCCAAGGTGGGATGCCACCTCAATCCTAAAATTTTTATTACACTGTCCTGACAATCAAATGACAGAGAATTTTGTTGACAATTCGAGGGGGGAAAATTTTGAAGGAGAACAGGATGGTTGCTCGCCCATTTTCGGAGATAAAACCCACCTTTTTCGAGTAAACCGATGAGTTCTGATTGCAGGGTTTTTGCATGATCTAAAGAAGGAGAACCAACCACTAGATCATCCAGATAAGTGTCATCCTTGAGAACTTGTGCAGCGAGTGGAAAGTTATGACATTCATCCTGTGCTAATTGGTGCAGTGTTCGAATTGCCAAAAATGGGGCAGAAGAAACTCCGAAAGTAACGGTTTTCAGTCGAAAATCTTGAATGGGGTCGGTCGGCGAAAATCTCCAAAGGATGCGCTGATAATCTTGTTGATTTTCGTGAATAAGAATTTGCCGATACATCTGTTTGATGTCAGCAGTAAATACAAAAGGGTGAACTCTGAAATTTAATAGGAGCGCAACAATATCCTTTTGGAGTTTTTGTCCGACTAGTAAAGTGTCATTGAGAGAACATCCTTGGGGAGACTTGGCGGAAGCATCGAAAACGACACGAAGTCGTGTTGTCGTGCTATTGGGATTGATGACACAGTGATGAGGAATATAATAGATTTTATTGAAACAACTGGGCGTTTCTACTGCCTCCATGTGATGATTTTCGAGATAATCTTTGAGACAATTGGAATATTCCAAATAGAGAGAGGGATCCCGCAATAATCTACGTTCTAAGGAATGAAATCGACGAATGGCTTGAGATCGAGTATCAGAAAAAAATGGGTCCGGTACCTTAAATGGCAGAGAAACTATATATCGTCCTGAGGGATCCCGAGAGTGAGTTCTGAGAAGAATATTCTCACATTGAATATCGTCGGGGGAGAGGTGGAGGCGCTGGGGAATTTCTTCTAGAGACCAAAACCTCTTCAGCGTATCCTCTAACGGAATATCACAAGAGGTGATCAAAGTATGGATGGGACTCGCAACTAATTTAGTTTTTCCCATAACTACCCAACCAAACACGGTATTTAGAGCCAGAGGTTCATCGACATTTCCGATTAACTTTCCGTCTTTTAGTAGGATTGGGAAGATATCAGCTCCCAGGAGCATGTCCACAGGCCCGGGAGTATTAAAATGAGAATCGGCTAATTTAATCTTAGCCAAATGAGGCCATTCATTAATAGAGAAGTTACATGCAGGCATATCTGAACAGATTTTGGGTAAAATGGCGGCCTCAATAGTGAGAAGTGGTTCCTTGAGACCAACCGGTTTGAGGGTGCATGTTATAGAATCTGTAGTGACAGATGACATATCACCGAGGCCATGGATAGACAGTGACATCTTGGATTTAGGCAGACCAAGTCTGTTTGCACATTTTGCAGTGATGAAGCTGGACTGACTGGCCGAATCCAATAACACTCGGAGGTTTTGAAAAGATCCTCGGACGTCCCCGGCTTCGACTTCGGCAGTAGAAAGAAGAACTGTAGAGGAATAGGGTAATGTACTTGTTAAAGTACTCACCCTTGGCGGGGGGACCTCTGTAGAGGTATTTTCAGAAGAACCGTGAGGAAATGTGGTTTCCAACGGGGTAAAAGATTGTGAGAGTGGCGGAGGATTGTTAAAATGTAAGAGAGTGTGATGCGTAGAAACGTTACAGACCCTACAACAGTTTTGAGAACTACAATTTCGTGCAATATGTTTATTTCCTAAGCAATTTAGACACCAGTTCTTTTGTTTAATCAGATCGTACCTCTCTTTGGGAGATTTTGAGAGAAACGAAGGGCATTTATAAATAGTGTGGAGTGACTGACATAACGGACATTTCAGAATATTTGTATTTGTCATCAATGAAGAAGACGACTGAGAAGAGGTTGGTTGATGAAAAATTGGGGGTTTTTTATTATGAGGAGAATTTACTGACTTTTGTTTAGAGAAACCAAGTGAATTGAATGCAATACATTGTTTGTTGAGAAAATCTTGAAGAGCCGTATAAGTTGGAACTTCCGTTGAGGCATGTTCCAACTCGAATCGTTTCAAACTTTCTGAATCGAGTTTTTTACTCAAAGCATGAAACAAAATGAAATCCCAGCTTTTCACAGGAAATGACAAATTTTCTAATGCCTTCAAGTTATCAGAGAATGTGTCTAAGAGCTGTCGAAGCAAACGAGGAGAATCAGAAGTAATCTTTGGAGCGTTTGATATTTCCTCCCAATAACAATTAGCTAAGAGTCTTTTGTTCTGGAACCGTGATAATAAATTGTCATAGGCAATCTGATAATTGTTACCACTGATCATAATATTCTTGACGGGACTGAGAGCGTCTCCAGTCAAAACTGACAAAAGATATTGAAATTTCTCAACATCCGTGAGGGACTCTTGGGAGTGAATGAGGGAATCATAGAGGCTGATAAATGTAGGCCAAGCCTTCAAATTTCCATTGAATACCGGAACATTAATTTTTGGCAATTTAACATTGGAGAATTTTTGTGGAGTTGAAGTAGATCCTAAGGTATGGCTTTCGAAAATATCAAAATGAATTCCTTTGATTTTATAGTATCTTTTATCTACTTCTTGACGTAATATTTGTTCAGGTTCTAAATTTGCGTCATCTTGAGCTGATATTATCTGAATAATTAAATTGTGTTGTGAATTGAATTCTTCATAGAGAGCGTCAATATTGATACATCTGATTCTCAAACTGGTTCGGAAAGATTGGTCATCAATTGCTTCCAATGCTGTCTCATAAATTTCTTCAATTATATCAGATGCGATATTCCTATAGGCCCGAAACTGGTCGAGTTGTTTAGCCGACATTTTTCGTATAATATCTATTTTGACCTGAATTGAGGGAAATGAAATATCTACAAATGTAAATTGAGAATTCAATTCTCAACAGGTGCATCAAACAAAGACAAAAAAAGAATTGGAGATGATCAAACTTCGAGAGAGAGCAGAATAAGTTTTGAATGACCCCGGTAAACAGGAATGTCCTCAAAAAACAAAAAATCAGAGTTCAAATACCATTCGCACAATCAGTAGATATGGGCATCAAATTATTTCGAGAATACCTAAAACTCATGTTTCATCACAAAGAATGGTTAAGGTTGAGGCGATCGAATAGCGATAAACAGAGCGCAAAAAAGAATACCAATCGAGAAATGCTCGCAATGTCTCACCGATTGTTTTATGGAAATATTATATTCAAACCGAGATTCAAACTAATAAAATCGAAATTTTTGTTGTGGATAATTTTGCTGAGAATAATCAAATCAGAAAATCCGAGTTCGAAGGATCAAATGACCAAAGGTGGCTGATGAGAGAATGAAGTATGGTTGCATTTAAGAAAAAAGTCAAAATTCTGCCAAGTATCGGACCTACCTGGAAGTTATATCCTATGCAGCCGGCCGTCTCCTTAGCATTCCCGGGGGTTGCAACCACCCATTCTTCTGAGCTAGTGGACTGTATGGTTTTGGTTGGAGACACTGATAATTGGTTCGAATTTCCCGAACAATCGATGTAGTTGCGAACCGTCACATTGGTGAAAAAGAGAGAGAGAGAGAGAGAGCGAGCGAGTGTTTTCCACTGAGATTGATTTTTTGAATCACGAGTTGATACTGATCATGTATCTCAACGTCCGTCAAATCGGCATCTTCTCGGTCGGCCGAACAAATGACCGAATTTTGACTATACGAGGGAGCATGCATATGATGCAGAATGAGAGTATTCTTTCATTGACTATTCTCAGTGCGAATGAATTGATATTTTAACCCCAAATGAAAATTGATATTTCACGTGATTATGATAAACCAAAAAATAATAATAATGAAAAAAAAAACAATATTTGTTTAACTTAATCTCTAAATTAACGCAGGGCGTTAACAATTTCATTATAAAAAAGTATAGTGTATTTTGACGACACTCACCACACACTTACTCAGTTTTTGTTATGTTCTCAGCAACTCCACTTAGCGCCCTAGTAACATGCATCGATATAGAAAATTGTTATTGTTGCGAAAACAATCACCTCCAGCGTTGTTGAGGAAGTGTACCTTTTTTACTTGGAAATGGCGTGGAAAGATGTTTTTTCAAAAAAAGTACTAGTTTTTTGGGCATTTTGAAATAAATAATGACGGCGTACGGAGCGCCCTATAGTTGTTACGTAAAATTCAATATGAAATTATGATTTTCCACAAAACTCGAGTACCAAATTTCGTGCGAATAACTTGTTTTTCGCTGAAGTTCAATTTCAACACCCTATAACTCCGAAATGAAGCATTTGCGGACACAAGTTTACATAAACTTTTTTTCTCAAAATTGTCTCAGGAATACGTCATTGAAATATTTGAACGTACCTATGTAACACCCTGTATAACAAGCTTCATAAGAAAAACATAGGGATTCTCTAGACTCAAGACTATGGCGTTATTAGTAATATCGAAGGCATTCGACCGTGTTCGACACGAAGGACTGCTCCACAAACTACCATCAAACGGCTTACAAACTCACAGCTATGCCATCTTTTATCTTTTGGGCAGATCGCTTCATGTGGTGATGGATGGAATATCGTCTGATACCATTGCCATCAATTCTGGCGTTCCACAAGGATCAATTTTGGCACCAACATTGTTCCTACTTCATTTCAACGATCTATTGAAACCAACTATACTCAACATAATTAATAATGAAACACATGTCAATGAGTCGAAAAATCGGCTTGGTTGGTGCTAAAACAGTGTAGCTTGACTAAAATAGCACAAAATTCATGACGGTGTTGTAGATCATTGATATGAGAGGAGATATACATACAGTGGTTTACAATTTGTAATTTGTAATTTCGTATTCCTATAGGACGATTTGAGATCGTTTTTTCCCATAATAAACTACCCGGAATTATCTACTTTGACGAGCAAATAAAATGATCAATCACAATTTCTTGGCCTACTGCGATCACAAAACCTCAGCAAAATTAGAGAAAACAGATTAGGCATATTTTTTTCAGAAATTTTGATAATGGCAATCGATACGGGCCAGTCATGAATACTCCTATATCGATTTTCAAAACGATTTTTCATGAGGATTGTTTTTTCAACGATACAATTTTTAAATATTTGCATTTTTCAAGACACCGTGTATGATGATTCTTTCAAGAATTTGAATAATACAAGACATAATGGTAGTTTGGATGATAAAATCTGGCTACAGATTGAGAATTTCTATCAACAAAATAGACGAGTTGTCACAAAGAATAACAACAGTTTGCTAAGAGATATACCAACAGATGAACTGAGAAGTGAAACTACCTATAACGTGCGAAAGAGATGGAAAGTATCAAGAGAATGAAGGGGATTTGATCAAGACTATAAAAATTTCAACTTGCTGGGAATGGTTTGCTGCATCAGTTATTCTGCTCATCTTTAGATGTTATTTCTCAATTGGCATTATTTCCTTTCCATTTATTGATAAAACATTTGAATTTCTGTGTACTGATTTTATCCGTTATTTATTTCACTCTGTAGAGAGGTGATGCATCATTCCAGGTATCATTTGAATTCTTATAATAATTTTTATTGTTCTAAAATTGTCCTGAAATTGTTCTTATCCATCATTCGGTTTCCCCTTTACGAGAAACCCTTAGAAGTCTTCAAGAGACTTGTGCGAGCAAGGAATGACGGGGGTCTTACCTTTTAACGTGTGATCTCGCACACTTTCTTAGGCCATCAGATAAATGTCTGCGGTCTTGGTGAGAATCGCACCTACCTACTGGCAATCCAACGTGGATAGAATACCGGCGCTTCAACCACGAGGCTACGCTGGCTTGGAAAATTTGATCTCTGGAAATGTGTAACTATGATTAAAAACATTCCTTATGAGATATTATATTGAAAATTTTTATTGGAGTATATGTGACTATTCCGAATCGATTGCCATTATCACAATTTTCGTGAAAAAAATGCCTCAGTTGTTATCTTTGATTCTGCTGGAGTTTTTGTGAGCGTAGTAGGCCAAGAAATTGTGTGTCGATAATTTTTTTGCTCTACGAAGTAGATAATTTCTAGTATTACCTACAGTGTGTCCACCTTGAGGACTTACCACCCCTGTAAGATTGTTATTATCTAACCGATTTCAAAAAACTTTTTCTTGTTGGATAGGTATTTGAAATGTCCATCCAACAAGAGAGTGATTTCACTCATGAACTGTTATCTCATGGCCAACTGCGACCAACTTTATTGACCCATATTTGAGAAAGTACTATTAGGGATTTTTTTTCACAAAAAACAATGATGGATTCTGAATCACGATCACTTGAAAAACACCCTTACTGATTTTAATCATCATAAAACACAGGGTGTCCGAAAAAACGAATAATGTTTTTTTTTTAATAGGTGATCAGAAAATGTAGTATTGTGGTATTTTTGAGAAGAATCGATGACACATTATTATTGAGGATCACTTCGAACATATCTGTACCGATTTTCATCAATCAAAAATACGATGTGTATGAGAAAACAATTGAAAAGAAAAAGTAGGCAATATTTTTTCATCAACTCAAAAAAAATATTAATTTGATTTTTCGAACACCTTGTGTTTAATGATGATGAAAATCGATACAGGTATGTTCCAAGTGATCCAGATTCATCTTTTTCTTATCAGGATGAAAAATATTGCTTACCTATCCTTTTTATTTTTTTTTCTCTGACACATTGTATATTCAAATGACGAAAATTGGTACAGGTATATTTGAAATAATCGTCAATGATAATTTGTGATAATTTCTTTCTAGAAAAACCACAGAACTACATTTGCTGATCACCTATTTGAAGATAATGATGATTCGTTTTTTCGGACACCCTGTGTTTTATGATGATGAAAATCGGTATAGGTATATTTCAAGTGGTACTGATTCAGAATCCATCATCAAGTTTCGTGGAAAAAAATCCCTAATAGTACTTTCTGGAATATGGGTCATTGAAATTTGTCGCAGTTGGCCACGATAACAGTCCAAGAATTAGATCACCCTCTCGTTGGATGGGCATTTCAGATACCTATCCAACAAAAAAAAGATTTTTTGAAATTGGTCGGATAATAACGATTTTACAGGGGTGGTAAGTCCTTAAGGTGGACACACTGTATATGTATTATGAGAGAAACAAATTTCGAAATCGTCCTAGGAATACCAAAAGACGAGGGTTAGGTGGACCAACTTGTAATGCACTGTATATTGAATCAACAGAAGTTCACGACAGTCACCTTTGTATCTCCAAGGAGACACAGTTGGTACCCTCACGAGGGGAGAGTATCAGCAGTCTAACGCCTGTAATGGCTTTCTGCTATTATTAAAAGGAGGTCGTCGCCTGTTGTGTAAAGTATATATATATATACAGAGGTTTCCGTTACAAAGTTGTTGCCTATCAGTCTCATTAATTGATTGAAAACAACGAAAATATGTTGCATCGAATCCAGGGATTATACAGGGTGTTTCATTGAGACATGCTTATATTTGAGGGGGCTATTCTCTGACTCATTTCAAGAAAGAAACTTCATATGAACGTATGTCTTGAGAGTCTTAACTTTACAGGGTGATGAAGTTTTGAAAAATATTCAGTTTTTGATGATAACTAAGACAATATTGTAGGTATACATCTTCATGAAATTTGGTCACGTCTTCTATGCATCAAGGTGCATTTTCTGATGTACAAAAATTATTATTTTCTCTACCAGTGGCACCGTCACGAAAAAATTATTGTTTATATCTTACTCAGCTATAAAAGGCTATTTGATTATGTACAAAAAAATGTTCATGTCGATACTCGATAGAACGCTTCGTTTTCGAGAAAAAACGGAAAAACGAGACCAGACTTCAAATTTCGATGTTTGAGTACTCCATTCAGGACATCCATTACTGGATAACCACCGTATGAAAAATTTTGGAATTTGTATACTGATACAGGGTGGACAAAAAAATAATCTATGGATATTTTATATTGACACCCTGTATCTCAGAAGTTAGGACGTTTACGACATATGTTCATATGAAGTTTTATTCTTGAAATGGGTCGAAGAATCGACCCCTTGAATATTGGCATATCATTGAGGAACACCTTGTATATTCTACATGACACTCTCATTTAACATTCGTATTCATCCAACCGATGTTTTCATGATTTCACCCTGTCCCATTAAAGACGCCCTTCTGGCTATCCCTTTGACGTCAAGTTGATAGTGGTCGACATATATTCACAAAGCCTCAGTATAATTGAGCGAGTCTATTGTAGGAACAGAATTCTATTTGAATTTCTGCTGAGTCGATCCACAAGAAATTGTGGATGCTTCCACATTTAGATAATATCATTGCATTTACGAATGCAGGAAATTAGTATTCACGATTGAAAAATATTAATAATATTGAAGATAGTGAATACAAAGGAATGAAGAACCGTACAGTTCAGAGAAACAGAACCATATCGTTTGTATTTTTTTAATCTTCTGGCGCGCAAGAAAGCGAATCCCTATTATGTTGGTGAATCACCGTCTGTGCCTAGGGAGGATGGAGAGAGCAACGATACTTAATTTTGCGAAAAAGTCCAAAGCTTTGACGTACTATAGATTAGGGTCCTTTGATGTAAATTGACGTTAAAGTCATCTTAACAGGGTACGGACAGATCCTCGTCTCCTCTCACTCTAAAGTGTTTGTGAAACAGTTATATAGTTCCATCCTTATTCAATTCTGGGGATGAACACTAGATTTTTGACATTCGTTGTTTTTTAGGTTATATTGAGGTCACTGGCGTATCATACGTAATTTCCATATGGAATTCCTGATTCAACTATACCAAGATATAGATGAACAATCATCTAGTTTTAGAGTTTACTACTCCAGCATAATCACTGCGAGGTAGGGAACATATAAATTGTACTGAAAGCTTGATATATTTCACCAAAAGAGATTGTTCTTAGACTGTATAAATCAGGGTTGACTGAATTGACTAAATGAATTCTGAGTTCAAGCTGAGCAGAAGTTTATCTATGAGCTGAATGAGCTGAGCCTTATGATTGAGAAATGGTGGAAACCTCAATGTGGGTATCTGAACTACTGTACTCATGTCATGTGTGCTAAATATATTTTCAGAATTCTAATTTGGAGAAGAATTTATGGAGTGACTAATATCACACTATGTATAAAACTTCGTCTGAGACGAAAAGTAGGCTGATAAGAAGTAATACGTAAAATGTGCAGGAAAATAAAGAATAGAATATACTTCACCCCCATGTTATACATATAATTTTTCCGTCTCTCTTGAATAAAAAGTCATTTTCGAATAATTTATTGATGAAAGTAACAAATAAGTTGGTATACGCCTCGATATACACAGTAACTTACAGGAACGTTATTTTCACTCTTGCATCCTACATATTTTCTATTTGTGGTAGAGTAATAATTATATGAACTGATGGCTTTCGCCATCTTGAATTTTCAAATTTTGACGAAACAATCACTATCTCCTACCCCAACAACCCTCAGATACCAATTTTGAATAGAATCGGATCTTCATTACAAAACTCGTCCACCAATTAGGATCCGCTATCTTTAATAACAAAATTTTGACGAAATTATTATAATCTCCGACCCCGGTAATCCCCAGATAGCAATTTTGATTTCTGTATAGAATCGGATCATAATTACAAAATTCGTTCGCCATATTGGATCCTCTATCTTGAATTTTCCAATTTTGACCAAAACTCATGAACTTCGTCCCCGAAAACCCTCATCAGATACCAATCTTAAATAGAATCAGATCATGATTAAAAATTTCTTTCGCTATAGAGTATATTGGATCCGTCATCTTGAATTTTCCAAGTTTGACGAAACAATCATTATCTCCAACCCCGGAAAACCCCAGATACCTCCCAATTTCGAATAGAATCGGATCATAATTACAAAACTCGTTCGCCATATGATCTTCCTCAACAAGTAAATACCCTGTACATACCTATTATTAAAATTTTGAATGATTTTCTGTAGCGCCCATGAATGTGACGTGACAGCAATGTCAGGGATGCCAGTAGACAAAACTAAAGTCTCTAGATCATTGAAAAAGAATGCAGCTATGATCTGTCCGTACCCTGTTTAGATGACTTTAACGTCAATTTCCATCAAGGGACCCTACTATAGATAATAGAGTTTTGGTAAAGATTTGTTCGAGATATTTCCAGGTCGACGAAGAAGAAAAGTGCTGACTGGCCTTGGCGGGTTTGTTTCACTGGGATTGCCAGTGAGATTTCTGAAGAACATTTCCCGTGGAAGTATCTACAGCAAAGTGAAAGATTGCAGACTTTCTTTCCTACGGTGTTCAAATGTCAAGGAATCAGTGAGTTCGGCTTATTTCTTGATAGAATCAAAGGGCATCCGCGTATGTTTGGATGTTGAACCCCATGATTTGGAAACAAAATTTCAAAACGGGCTGTGCCTGTAGTTTGTTGATCATAAGATGCTGTTGAGGTGTAGAGTAGATCATCACACGGAAGAAAAATATGTTCTCGCGATGGATCTAACATATTTTTTCCCTACTGATCTCTAATTGGTTATCAATTTTTCCCTTGATTTCCATTTTTTTTTATCGCTTGGAACGCACGAAAGGGAATCCCTATAATGTTCAAAGAACATGGTGCGTTCCTAGGGAGGATAGAGATAGGAGGTAGGTATTGGAATTTTTTTTGAACTTCTGGAGATTATATGTTGTTGGGAATACTTCCTCAGGCAATAAATTCCAGAGCCTAGCCGTTCTATGGATGAAGGAGTTTTGATAAAGTGCTGTTCGACATCTTTCGAGGTTGACAACGAAAGGATGTGCTGACTGGGCTTGTCTAGTTTGTCTGACTGGTATTGCTAGTAAAGGGATGATAGCAGAGATTTCCGAAGCACATTTCCCGAGAAAGTATCGATAGAAAAGTGAAAGGTCGCCGACCTTTCTACGGTGTTTCAATGATGTCAAAGAGTGAGTGAGTGTGGCGTCACCCACCAGGCGGATGGCTCTTCTCTGGATGGAATCTAAGAGCATCAGCGTATGTTTTGATGCTGAACCCCATATGTGGGAACAGTATTCTAGAACAGGCCGTATCTGCGCTTTGTAGATCATGAGAAGCTGTTGAGGTGTGAAGTAGCTTTTCGCACGGAACAAGAATCCGAGTTTTTGTGAAGCAGCTTTTGCGATGAATCTGACATGGTTATCCCATGAAAGAGTGTTGCTGATGGAAATACCGAGCATAGATATGGTGGGCTTGGTGGAGATGGTGGTGCCAGACATAACAATGTCGGGCATACTGAGTTCCGCCTTCCTAGAGAAAATACAGGCTTGAGTCAACTAGGTTGTTGGTTCCCCAGGCTGTGATTTCAGCAAGGTCTTCATTGACAGCATTGACCTGCCTGCGCCGTGAGTTCTTAGTTTCCTGGAAAGAAATGGGAATTTTGGAAGAGAACGCAATATGGAGGGTACTATCATCTGCAAAGCTGTGGATGGGGCAAGTTGTTACTCCCAACAGATCATTGATATGAAGAAGGAATAATGTTGGTGCCAAAATTGATCCTTGTGGAACGCCGGAATTGATGCCAATGGTATCAGACGATACACCGTCTCTCAATATTTCACGAGTTTGTTCCTCACCAACGCCCTGACAGCGGGACTCAAGTATTTTCCTCACAAATTGAATATCTGTCGTAGGCAATTATCTTTCACGAACCAATCCATTGTGTTTCTTAAACGCTGCCTTATATTAGTGCTCTGTTATCGACTCAGAAATGATTAATCTATATTGATTCAAAACATATATCTCAGGAAAGAATACCAATAAAAATATTTCATGTTGATTTCCACTCGCTTGAAAATATACAACAAACTTCCTATGCTTCTTGAATTGAATTCACAGCTAAATATATTAATTTTCCCAACCTGAGTGAAATCAACAGAATCACATACATAGTACAGGGTAATTCTGTTACAGAAGTGTCATGGACCCGTGTTGAACAAGACGATTTCGGGAATTCGACTTTAAACTGGAGGAACATCTGAAGGCACTTGTCTCTGGACGTCTCATATAAAAACAATTTTAGGCAGTATTCAGAAATGTCTCCTGGACATCTTTTGACGACTTTTCAGAGATATACAAGATAAATGAGAGATAGGTAGTAACAAATGATATTTTTGAAAATATATATATATATATATATATATATATATGAGAGGGTAGTCGTTGCTGACTAGTTAGAGGTAAAACTAGGTTTATTGGGGAATGCAGCAAAGTGAAAAGAGTACTCT
Source organism: Phaedon cochleariae (assembly GCA_918026855.4). Taxonomy (NCBI): domain Eukaryota; kingdom Metazoa; phylum Arthropoda; class Insecta; order Coleoptera; family Chrysomelidae; genus Phaedon; species Phaedon cochleariae. The sequence goes on along the minus strand of OU896713.1, from coordinate 50,189,004 downwards.
TTAAAATTTGTCCAAGCTTTCGGAATATTATATTTCCATCATCAGGGAACTACAACAATTTTCCATTAGGTCACATTAATTGTAGCAAAAGAAAAAATGTTTTTTCTACTTACATCTTTGTTGAGGTTGGTTCACATTAATGTTGATAATGATAAAATTGTATAAGAAGATAATGACATAGTTGATAAGACTAACAAAAAACAGGATCAATCACAATTGTATGAATTTAGTTAATTTGTAAAATGTTGAAAATGTGAGAACATGAGAAAAAATCATCATTTTAGCGGCAAGTACTAATGATGTAGTAGGTTAAGTTTCTTCTTCTCCTCTCACAAAGTAGTGATTGAAAGAGGAGAAGAAGAAACTTAACCTACTACATCATTAGTACTTGCCGCTAAAATGATGATTTTTTCTCATGTTCTCACATTTTCAACATTTTACAAATTAACTAAATTCATACAATTGTGATTGATCCTGTTTTTTGTTAGTCTTATCAACTATGTCATTATCTTCTTATACAATTTTATCATTATCAACATTAATGTGAACCAACCTCAACAAAGATGTAAGTAGAAAAAACATTTTTTCTTTTGCTACAATTAATGTGACCTAATGGAAAATTGTTGTAGTTCCCTGATGATGGAAATATAATATTCCGAAAGCTTGGACAAACTTTAAAGAGTACTCTTTTCACTTTGCTGCATTCCCCAATAAACCTAGTTTTACCTATATATATATATATATATATATATATATATATATATATATATATATATAAAAACTCTTAAATTATTTGGGACTGCAGCAAAACGAAGGTGTACTCTTATAACATTATTGCAGTCCCAAATAATTTAAGAGTTTTTAACCAACTAGTCAGCAAAAGACTACCCTTCTGCTTCTATATATATATATATATATATATATATATATATATATATATATATATATATATATATAAAACTAGGTTTATTGGGGAATGCAGCAAAGTGAAAAGAGTACTCTTTAAAGTTTGTCCAAGCTTTCGGAATATTATATTTCCATCATCAGGGAACTACAACAATTTTCCATTAGGTCACATTAATTGTAGCAAAAGAAAAAATGTTTTTTCTACTTACATCTTTGTTGAGGTTGGTTCACATTAATGTTGATAATGATAAAATTGTATAAGACGATAATGACATAGTTGATAAGACTAACAAAAAACAGGATCAACTATGTCATTATCGTCTTATACAATTTTATCATTATCAACATTAATGTGAACCAACCTCAACAAAGATGTAAGTAGAAAAAACATTTTTTCTTTTGCTACAATTAATGTGACCTAATGGAAAATTGTTGTAGTTCCCTGATGATGGAAATATAATATTCCGAAAGCTTGGACAAACTTTAAAGAGTACTCTTTTCACTTTGCTGCATTCCCCAATAAACCTAGTTTTACCTCTAACTAGTCAGCAACGACTACCCTCTCACATCTATATATATATATATATATAGAAAACTATGTGTTAGGAAAACAGCTAAAATCTCTATTTTCCTTGAGGTTGCAGTCAAAGGGAATGGCCAATGTAGAGAAAAGACTCTTTGTTAAATTGTCGAGCTTTCGAAAAATTTTATTTTCATTATCAAGACATCTGAAAATACAAAGATCCATTATAAGCATGGTATCTTGTATGAAAATTGAAACAACTTACTAACTTGAGTGGTTACATGGAAAACAGCTAATGCACATCATAGTAACTTAAAACACTGCACTATTTTTGAAAACATATTAAAAATTATTAAAAAACATTACATTACAAGTCTTATTAGAACCTTACTGGTCCTGTGAAACTTTGTCAAGAAAATGAGCACATGGTGTTCGACCTTCACCAGTTCCAAACGGAAATAGATGTGACGTTTAAAATTCAAAAATGTGGGAGGAGCTATGTCAAAGCCGAACGACGTGTGTTCACTGTCAAAGGTCAATGTCAGTTCATGAAAACAGGCGGATAATTTGAATTTGAAAACTAATGATTGGATTTGTTTTGAAAAGTAAGTAGATAACTATATATTGTACTGAGGTTTGCAATATCTGATCGTTTATTCATACACTTAGGTTCGTTGTTTATATGTACCATTTCTAAGAAAATTCTTTTTTGATAACTGGTTTGTGATTCTAAAATTTTAATATTCGTAAAATTTCCAAAATGATTGAATTTAGTGGTGTGTTCTGAGAGTGCACATCTTGTTTTTTTTTCAAATTACAATCACTTTTATGAGACGTAATGCGACCTTGTAAATTCCTTCCTGTTTGTCCTATATAAACTTGATCACAGTTGAGACAGGGAATACTATAAATGACATTGGAGCTTTCCAGTGTTGTCAAAGGAGTTTTGATTTTGCTATGTAAGGAATATATGGTTTTTATATTTTTTCTTGCAATACGGAGTTTGTCAGATTTGAAAACATTGGTTAGCTTTGATGTAAGTTCCTCAATATAAGGAAGTGATCTATATGTAATCTGTCCCAACACAACCTATACAGATTACATATAGATCACTTCCTTATATTGAGGAACTTACATCAAAGCTAACCAATGTTTTCAAATCTGACAAACTCCGTATTGCAAGAAAAAATATAAAAACCATATATTCCTTACATAGCAAAATCAAAACTCCTTTGACAACACTGGAAAGCTCCAATGTCATTTATAGTATTCCCTGTCTCAACTGTGATCAAGTTTATATAGGACAAACAGGAAGGAATTTACAAGGTCGCATTACGTCTCATAAAAGTGATTGTAATTTGAAAAAAAAACAAGATGTGCACTCTCAGAACACACCACTAAATTCAATCATTTTGGAAATTTTACGAATATTAAAATTTTAGAATCACAAACCAGTTATCAAAAAAGAATTTTCTTAGAAATGGTACATATAAACAACGAACCTAAGTGTATGAATAAACGATCAGATATTGCAAACCTCAGTACAATATATAGTTATCTACTTACTTTTCAAAACAAATCCAATCATTAGTTTTCAAATTCAAATTATCCGCCTGTTTTCATGAACTGACATTGACCTTTGACAGTGAACACACGTCGTTCGGCTTTGACATAGCTCCTCCCACATTTTTGAATTTTAAACGTCACATCTATTTCCGTTTGGAACTGGTGAAGGTCGAACACCATGTGCTCATTTTCTTGACAAAGTTTCACAGGACCAGTAAGGTTCTAATAAGACTTGTAATGTAATGTTTTTTAATAATTTTTAATATGTTTTCAAAAATAGTGCAGTGTTTTAAGTTACTATGATGTGCATTAGCTGTTTTCCATGTAACCACTCAAGTTAGTAAGTTGTTTCAATTTTCATACAAGATACCATGCTTATAATGGATCTTTGTATTTTCAGATGTCTTGATAATGAAAATAAAATTTTTCGAAAGCTCGACAATTTAACAAAGAGTCTTTTCTCTACATTGGCCATTCCCTTTGACTGCAACCTCAAGGAAAATAGAGATTTTAGCTGTTTTCCTAACACATAGTTTTCTTCAACTAGTCCAGTCAGGAGACTACCCTTTCACTATATACAGGGTGTTTCATAATTGAATGTCAATATTCGAGGAGGCGATTCTTGGGCTCATTCTAAGAAGAAAGTTTCATATGAACGTATGACCTAAACGTCCCAACTTTGGAGATACAGGGTGGTAAAATTCTCGAAAATTAATATAGCCTACTACAATGAGAAGTTATAATTCGAAAATACCAAATACGAATACAAAGTTCATGAACTATGAATTGTATTTCTGAAATTTGATCTTAAAAATAAAAACTATTTCTCTGCATTGTGATATTATCATATTAACAATATTACTATAATCATGTAGTGAAAAGCTTTTTATTTTTAAGCGAAAACCGTGCATCAGATTGAAAAAATTGTAGTGATCAAATTTGCTTAGAAATGATCGGGAATTTCAGGAATGATTTCAATTTGGAGATTAATCAGTGGCGTACCATCAATGTCTGCCAAAATAGGTATGTGAAATTCCATACGAACGCCACTGGTGGCAACAACAAAAAATGTGGTACACTAACTGATGCCTCTTGATACATAGTATATGTATGCCAAATTTCATTAGAATATCTGAAGTGGTATTACAGATATTAATAAAAAACTATTAATTTTTGAGAACTTTACCACCCTGTATCTCAAAAGTTAGGATGTTTAGGTCATACGTTCATATGAAACTTTCTTCTTAGAATGGGCCCAAGAATTGCGTCCCCAAATATTGACATTCAATTATGAAACACCCTGTATATATATATATATATATATAGATCCCATGATATTTGCAATTTTTCCTCGATTGACAATAATAATATATTCAAATAAAAAACTCACATTCTATCATTTATAACCTATTTATGAGAATTTCGAGTTTCTTCTCGAAGAAATGTATTTCAGCTTCTTGTTCAAAAATCAATTGAATTTTAGTGCGCTCTCTCAAGGGTACGCGACCCTTTAGTTTCCCTGTCTCACAACCAAAAATGGTTTTTACGAGCACCTTGAGTGCACGTCGAATTTCTTTTCTGAGACTTGACTTTTGATTTCATAAGTGCGCGTTCTTAGGGCACAGGGCCCTTAATTTTTTATAAAAACCCGTTTATTCTCAACAATATATATTCATTAACAATCACTATATTATGATGACAGACATCGGCATCCATTTTTAAAGACATATAATGTTCACCTCCATTAACTTCTAAAATACGGCTGAAGATGGACTTTTATAAGTCCGAAACATGTCCCTCTGATTGACTCCATCATTATTGAAGTTGTGGAGATGACTTTGAGCTTTTCTTTTTCCTTTTGAAAAATTCCACTCCACTTTTGAGCAAACATGGACTTCTACCATCCATTGTATTAGTTTCGACGTATCTGCAATATATCTGATGACAAGTTACTTGACGAAAAGATCACCAATTCTTGAGTATACAATCAAAAAGTCGACAGAACTCAGTATTACTGGTGTACCTCAAGGGTCTATCCTATGTAAAAGTCACTTTCATGCTGACGGCACACAGATATATATGTCCTTCGATGAATCAAGCATTCAACTAGCAAATGAAATCATCAGCTCTGAACTTGAAGCCCTCTCTAAAATTTCAACGCAATACTGCCTGTCTCTCAATCCAAAAAATCAGTCCCAAGTAATGTTATTCGGCCCAAAAGTTATGAGGGATCGGTGTAATCATAAATTGAAAATATACATAAATAACAATATTATACCTACGACCACAATTGCAAAAAATTTCGGACTTCTTCTTGATCCTAACTTGAGATTCGATATGCACATGAATAGTATAATTCGAAGAGCTTTTGGAAGCCTATATAGAGCTCATTTTTGCAAACAGAAAATTACTCAACTCACAAACTAAAACAACTTGCGAATTCCTTGTATCATCACACCTTAATTTTGCCGATATTATCTACGGGCCATGTTTAACAAAACAGAGTGAAAACCGGTTACAGAAGATTCAGAACTTTTGCCTCAGATGAATTTTCAATATGAGAAGACGTTCACATATTTCACACAAACTTGCTGACCTGAAGTGGTTGAGCATTAAAAAACGGAGATTCTTCCATGGTAGTCGTTTGTTTCATAATGTCATCAAACCTAAAACACCGATATACTCATACTGTAAACTAAAACTACGTGCAGACATACATACATAGCATTAACATCCGCCACAAAGACTTTCTGACGATACCTAAATACAGAACATCCCTATTCAAAAGTTCATTCTCATACGTCATTTGTGAGGTTATGAATGCTCTGCCAAGAAAAATGAAATGTTGTGATATGAATCAGTTAAAAAAAAGTGAAATGTCTGCTACTAGAAGATGATTTTGTTATTGATTTCGATATACACTCAGTTCCATAAAAAGTGACGCACTTGAAATTTGACCTATCTTCTTGAAAAAAAAAAAAAAATAGTAGACCGATTTTAATTTTTCCTTTTATTTGTTGGTAGGTAATGCATTTGTCTTCGAAAAAAAAATAAAGAAGTGAAAATTTTCTCAAAGCCTCCTTGATGGTGGAGGAATAACTCGAACCATGATTTATTCTTAATTTTTGACTCACCCTGTGTGTCAATTGAGTAATGGTAAACAAAGTGCTTGCACCCTATACGAAAGAGGCTTCTTTTGCGAGCATTTTTTTTTATTATCAAATGATTTATCTCTAAAATTTTCTGAATTACAGATTTTTTGATGATACATCACGCTTATCCCACAAATTAAATTTATTGAAGGATCAGAGTACTCAAAATTGATTGGGTTGTACTCTGGTAGAATCACATAGTCTTTAAAAAAACAAATGCCGTTGCCATAGCAACTAATTTGTTGTATGCCTCCATAATTGACCATTTGTCGTTGTGTCATTAATTAAGTGTCTTGTTTTATTGACTAAAATTACATAAAATGCCTCAAATAAATCCTGAACAAGTAGCAAGATTAGTTGCGTTAGTAAACGATGGGCGTAGTAAACGTTACGCCGCTAGTGCAGTGGGAGTTCATGAAGCAACTGCTCGTAGAGCAATTCGCAAGTACGAACAAACAGAAAGCACCGCTCGGAGGGTTGGTTCTGGTCGCCCCCGAAACACTCCTCCAAGAGAGAGATTTCGGATTTTACGGAATCGATCAAATACTGCGGTAATTGTTCAGCAAGATCTTCGCCAAATTCGTGATGCTGCAGTAAGTAAGCAGACGGTATGTAAGTCTAAAAAAAGTTAATTTCAAAAATAGGAGACCTGCAAAAGGTCCCAAATTATTGCTCGAAGATCGTGCTGCTAGAAGACATTTTGTTGAAAATTATGGACAGTGGAATATTCCTGAATGGTCGAATGTCTTTTTTACGGATGAGTCAAGGTTTTGCCTTAACATGGTGGATGGAAGAAAAAGAGTGTGGAGAAGAACTGGTGAACGTTTTAATCAAAATTTAATAATAGAATGCGAAAGTTTTAATGGTGGGTCCGTTATGGTGTAGGGTGACACCCCTTCATGTTTTTCCGGTGAGGCAGTCGATGAATGCTCATATTTACATTGACATTTCAGAGCAGTATGTCTTACCTTATGCAGAGTTAGTGGGCAATAATTTTATATTAATGCAGGATAATGCCCGACCACACACCGCAGCAATAGTGCGAAACTTCTTAGGAGAACATTTGTGGGATGAATTAGGGAGAAGGGTACGTTCTCGTGAGAGGTCACAGAAATGGCAGATGCATTAGTGGAAGAATGGGATCGTATACCAATGTAAACGATAAGCAACTTATTTTCCAGTATGCCTCGTATTAAG
>OU896713.1:50150155-50181160 GCA_918026855.4 Phaedon cochleariae | reverse complement strand
CCTAGAGTCAAATAAGGGAAATATCCTATTATGAAGTTGGTATTTTGTACAGGATATGTCACGACGAGCTTACACTATCTCTACAGGCTACAGGGTGTTTCTAAATAACGCCATAAAAATTCAAGGGGTGATTCCTTGTGATATCGTTTTTTTATTCATTACTCAATTGTCTTTTCATCAATTCAGGACGTCCATAGGACGTTCGAATTTGGTACCGTGGACGTCTATGAGACTCACAAATGTCCCACGTGAGGACCACTTAGGGACGTCCTTGAAGGATGTCTCTGGGACAACTATCGCGGACAACCTTTCAGCAACGCTGAGGGATATCAATTGGATGTCCATAGGATGTCCCAGGGACGTACAAATTATTCTTGAATTTGAAGTTGAGTCCCTCTAGGATCAGATCTTGCATAACTGATGAGGACATCCAGTTGAGTTGATGGTCCGTAGAAGGTTCCCTATAGATCCTGAAAAGGTTTCCCAAGGATGTCCAATGAACTTCCGTGAAGGACATTGATATGGAGTATTTATAGCCTGCGAGCAATCATTCGTCGGCGAGGTGTAAGTTAACGTCCTCGCAGGGAAAAAATATTGAAAGTACCGACTGGGACGTCCATAGGACGTTATTTCTAGGACATTGGATAAGTACAGTTCATGTACCAATTGGGACATACGAAGGATGTCCCTAAGGGACATTTTGATTTTTATACGATCCTGGAAATATTTAGGGCGTCTGTGCAGAGATATTTGAAGGAATGTACTATCAGGGACATTTCATGGTTGTCTAGAAGGCGTATTATATAAGATATGAAGTCAAGCCAGAATATGTACCACTCGCGACATCCGATGGATGTCCCTAAAGGAACGTTTAAAATCACCCCATCAGGGACATACCAAGAACGTCCTTGCATGGACATTCTACAATATGTACCACGTGGGACGTCTAAGGGATGCTATTTTCTAGGACATTCCGTGGACGTCCATACTCGGACATTGCATGAGATGTACGGGATGGGACGTCCCAAGGACACTTATTCTTGGTCCGGGACATTCGGACTTGAATTGTACCAAATTGGGACGTCCCTAGGACGTTATTGTGTGCTATTAGGGGAGCTTCTTTTGATGCAATTAGATTCAAAATAATATTTCCAGTGGTGTCACAGTGGATAAATTTATCGATATTCATAGTGAATAGCATTGTGAACCACCGATTTTTCATAGTTTCATATATTTATTATATTGAATTATTGAAATAACAACTTGTTTATCCTTTGTGTGATTTTTGCATCTCTAGCTTTGTTTTTGAGGAAACGATAAAAATTCGATTTAACTCCAAATTTAAAGTAGGTGTTTTCAAGACTTCCATTGATATTACTCAATATAACTCCAATTACAACAATTTTGAAATTTTGGAGCTTTCTCAGTCTCCAACCATACTGAAATTTGGCACCATGTAAGTTTATACAGGGTGGTAATCAATAAAAACAATCCCTAATAACACAATAACATCTGTAAGACGGCGTAGAAACATCCATATGGGATGATAGGAACATCTCTGGAAAATCCCTATTTTCCTTGGGACATTCTTGGGATGTTGCTGGCAACACCCGTGTCAGCAAATGCGATGTCTTATAAACATCCCATCAGAATGTTTGTGGGATGATACGGGATGTACCAGAGACAATCAGGGTACTTGATGTGGAACATCTTAGAGACTTATAGGATGTTTTTTTGTTAGATGACAGTAATGGATGACACGGTATGAATTATTTTCAATCTAAAATCCTGAAAATGGCCGACCTATTTCCAGATATCAAGTAACAATCCAAATCCGAAAATATAAGGTCGGTGCCATGGTGCGGTCCAATAAGTAATGGAAGATGATAACAGTTGTTTGAGGCGCTGGGCCGACGGCTGTTAGTAACTCTTAGCAACGTAGTTGTACCGCCATCTATCGGCTGGTATAACAAATAAATACAGCAATAAATATGCTGAAGAGATATATTTTGATTTTGTCGTTTATTACATGGTTCATGAAGTTAAGCAGGTACTTTGGTAATCTTATTGAGGAATATTTAGTATAACTATTTCAATTTTTTATCGATGATATGTATACGAATACAGTTTTGATTTCCATTTTTTATCAATACTTCTCAATGTTTCAAACAATTGAACTGTTCAATCATGTCAATATCATCATTAGCAGATATATTATGGAACCATGATATTGTTTATACAAAAAATATCAAATGGGATGTTTCTAAAACATCCAATGAAAACATCTGATGGATGTCCCAAGAGAAACATCTCTGGGATATCCCCAGACAGCACTGGATATTCATAGAATATTCTCTAAATATGCTAAAAAGGAGGAGTATATTCCGAATATTCATCGATTATTCCTAGAATATATACATGCCTCTAACATCTAAAAGGAATATTCCAAAGTGAATAGTCGGACATGTTCAGGGAATATTCAGGTATGAATCTTCCAGGAATATTCCCAACTGAATATTCTCTGTTGTATATTCATGAAATATACCTAACTGAATATTCTGTGCGGTATATTCATGAAATATACCCAACTGAATATTCTGTGCGGTATATTTATGAAATATTCTCAACTGAATATTCTGTGGTGTATATTCATGAAATATTCCATGAATATTCCTATGTTCCTCAACACATGAATAACATTTATTATTTCAGAGATGTGAGTATCGAACATCAATTAGATGTAAGGGGATTTTGAAACAAAAAGTGTTTATGATCCGATTTCGAACAATGCTCTCACAAGAACTTGATATGTATGACATTATTCAATTCGGTTACTGGCCTAGTGGTCAAGGCGTTATTATTCTGATAGTCTTGAGGTCACGAGTTCGATCCCTACTTGGGTCCCTTTTTTTAATTTTAGAATATGTTTATTGGAATATTCCAGGAACATTCAACATAGAATATTCTTTTGGGTATATTCTATGATTATCTGAGGAATTCCCATTCGCATATTTAGAGAATATTCCACAGATATTCCGGAATATTCCAGATTATTTCTAGAATATTCCAATATTCCAAAAGGAATATGATAGGGATATTCATGGAATATCTGGTGCTGTCTGGGTCGTACCTAAGTCTGAAACATTGGGACATTTGTAGGACCTTAGCGGGACGTACCAGCAAGATTCCGTGTTGTTAGGGAGATCATCCAACCTTGGAACAAAATACAAATACGTTCGACTCATCTACCGTTCTGAAATGAATAGTTTTGAAGAGGTTTAAAGGACCCCGCACCGCAGTAGGGGGGAAATTGGCTTTCGGTGAATTTTCCCGAATTTTGAATATATCGTAGAACTCGTGATGCTGATCAGATATCACAATTATCAACGCTCTAAATTCAATAGTTTGGATTATACAGAGTGCTGAAGTTGAATTTTTCAAAATTTCGAATGGCCATTGTGAATTTTCCTTTTTGAATACCAAAATCAAATCGACTACGTTTTGTTTGTCCATGTGATCGGTGAAAATCCAATATAGAGTTCAATGGTATCTGCACGTCCTCACGATATACATAGTTGGTCCAAAAATATAGCAAATGTTCCAATTATTTCCGAAAAAGTGAGCGGTTGAAATCAATTCATTTTTGGACATTTCGTTGTATACTGATATCAACATCGATTCATGATAATGGCATTTCTTGCATCAGACTACATATTATACACAAGATGTTCAAGTTTCCATGAAACCGCACCCGTCCTAATATCCATATCCATCGAATGATTGGAATCCCGTAAAACTTGGTGAGGAAGTTGATAATTCGTGATGACTAAATTTCATGCGAATACCTGAATTATACAGGGTGGTTGTGAAAGTAGTAGTGGAGTTTTCTTGGAGTTGACGTACTCAAGATTTCTGTCTTGATGTTCCTCAATTGCTCTGGAGGACTACATATGTCTGACTCAAAAAATGCAATCATCATGAATCGATGTTGATATTAGTATGCTACGTTACGAAATGTCCAAAAATGAATTGATTTCAACCGCTCACTTTTTCAGAAATAATTGGAACATTTGCTATTTTTGGACCAACTCTGTATATCGTGAGTACGTGCAGATATCATTGAACTCTATAGTGGATTTCCACCGGCCACATGGACAAACAAAACGTAGTCGATTTGATTTTGGTATTCAAAAAAGAAACTTCACAATGTCCATTCGAAATTTTGAAAAAGTCAAGTTCTGCTCCCTGTATAATCCAAACTATTGGATTTAAAGCTTTGATGATTGGGACATCTGATCAGCATCACGAGTTCTACGATATATCCAAAATTCGAGAAAATTCACCGAAAGCCAATTTCCCCCCTATTGCGGTGCGGGGTCCTTTGTATTTACGAGAATTTCTTAATTCATTTTTCGCTCTGGATATTTTATAGTCATTCTCAGGATATCTTCTGAAGGATTGAAACTATCAAAATCAATCTTGCAAATTTAATACTTTCGTAATTGCTGTGAATATCTTATGGATATCTATAAGATCTACTGAAGGATATCCATTTTAAACCCTTCAATGGATATCTCATGGATGTCCATTTCAAATCCAGTAGGAAAACGAAAAATCAGTTCTATTTCCGGAAGATTCAATCCATGTTCGGACACAAAAGAAACTCAGAAATTGATACTATCAAAATCAGTCTTGCGAATTGAACTCATTCGTAATTGCTGTGAATATCTCATGGATATTCATAAGATATCCACTGGAGGATATCCATTTCAAATCCTCCGATGGATATCTCATGGATGTCCATTTTAAATCCAGTATAGAAAATCTAAGAATCAGATATATTTCCAAAAGGACCTATCCATGCTCGGACACAACCCACACAGCACAGTATTGTTTCAGAAATATTGCAGGAATATGGTTCAGACAGATTTGAAATATTTTTGTTTTATTGCAAAACGTTGATGAAATATTCCAGAAATATTGCTGAAATATCTAAATGTCCGCCCCAGAATCTAACATGAAATATTGCAGATATATTCGATAATATATCCGAACAATATTGCAGAAATAATATGCAATATTCGATCTATTTTTGAGATACGATATGGAAATATTGAAAATATTCATACACAGGGTGTCCCAAATCAACATATTATAAATTATACAGGGCGGATTAGAATTCATAATAGGCCGATGGAGGATATTTTTTTCAGATTGACTTGAATATTTTGGAATCCTTCAAAGATATATAGCTTTTTTTTATACATCAGCATTTTGTTGTGAATGACAACTTATGGCGGGCGAAGTGCTGATTTGGCGAGAGACTGAGGACTGAGTGACACTGACCGTGAAAAACTTCAAATGTCAAATTGTTACTGTCGCCCGTGCCTAAATCGCACAATGTAGTCAATTCTCATTGGCCGCAATTAGTCGGAGATGTATCATGTGCTCCATTGTGACCAATGAAATCTTCATTATATATCACGTGACCGGTTTCCCAGACAGCACTGGATATTCATAGAATATTCTCTAAATATGCTAAAAAGGAGGAGTATATTCCGAATATTCATCGATTATTCCTAGAATATATACATGCATCTGGAACATCTAAAAGGAATATTCCAAAGTGAATAGTCGGACATGTTCAGGGAATATTCAGGTATGAATCTTCCAGGAATATTCCCAACTGAATATTCTCTGTTGTATATTCATGAAATATACCCAACTGAATATTCTGTGCGGTATATTCATGAAATATACCCAACTGAATATTCTGTGCGGTATATTCATGAAATATTCTCGACTGAATATTCTGTGGTGTATATTCATGAAATATTCCATGAATATTCCTATGTTTCTCAACACATAAATACCATTTATCATTTCAGAGATGTGAGTATCGAACATCAATTAGATGTAAGGGGATTTTGAAACAAAAAGTGTTCATGACCCGATTTCGAACAATGCTCTCACAAGAACTTGATATGTATAACATTATTCAATTCGATTACTGGCCTAGTGGTCAAGGCGTTGCTCTGGTAGTCTTGAGGTCACGAGTTCGATCCCTACTTGGGTCACTTTTTTTTATTATAGAATATGTTTATTGGAATATTCCAGGAACATTCAACATATAATATTCTTTTGGGTATATTCTATGATTATCTGAGGAATTCCCATTCGCATATTTAGAGAATATTCCACAGATATTCCGGAATATTCCAGATTATTTCTAGAATATTCCAATATTCCAAAAGGAATATGATAGGGAGATTCATGGAACATCTGGTGCTGTCTGGGTTGAACAATAAGGATTAGGAATACAATTTCCGTCAAAACCATAGATTAATAGTATTATATAAGTGGTATAATATAATATACTCAATATAATATGATTTCGATGGCCAAGACAATGATGTCAAAACTAGAGTCAAAATCATAAATTTATAACCATATAACTGAGTTCCATTGGTAAAACCAGTGCACACTTATTTGTATTCTGTCATTCATCCTCGAATGAACATTTTATATTTCTGGAAAATAATGCAGTATTCAATATTGTTACAATATTTCTTGAAGATTGCATGATTTATCCAAGAAACAATCAATTATTCTAAGCGATATCTTCATATTATAATGCAGATATAAAAAATAAACTTGTCGATGAACGTCTCAATCATATGACAATACAAATTAGTGTCATTGCAGCAATATTTCGAAATATTGAAATTGCAATATACCAATACGATATTTATGCAATATATCTGAAGTATTGCGAATGTAACTGCAATATTGTAATATTGTGGCAATATTTGTTGGAATATTTCGTGCTGTGTGGGAAAATAAACTCAGAAATTGATACTATCAAAATCAATCTTGCAAATTGAACACATTCATAATTGCTGTGGATATCTTTTATTATGGATAACATTAATATATCTACTGAAGGATATCCATTTCAAATCCTGCGATGGATATCTCATGGATGTCCATTTTAAATCCAGTATAGAAAATCTAAGAATCAGATATATTTCCAAAAGGACCTATCCATGCTCGGACACAAAATAAACTCAGAAATTGATACTATCAAAATAAATCTTGCAAATTGAACACATTCATAATTGCTGTGGATATCTTTTATTATGGATAACATTAATATATCTACTGAAGGATATCCATTTTGAAATCCTGCGATGGATATCTCATGGATGTCCATTTCAAATCCAGGGATATCTCGACCAGAATTGGACATGAAGAGGATATCCATAGGATATCCTGTGTTATCTGGGAAGTATATATTTGAGATGGAAGTATCAAATAATTTTCATTAAGAAATTAATAAATTAAAGCACACAGTGGTCTGAAACTGATCGAAGTATTAGTTAGAGAGACGGAGACAAAAATGGGCACCTGACCACAAGTGGCATGGCAGATTTTTCTTTTTTCGAGGAGAATTGGTCCCCCTCTACAACTTCAAGACGCTATCGCTATACCGAGTGTTAGAATGGAAATTTTATCAAATTCCTCTGGGTGACTCCACAAAGTCACTGAAAACCCATTTTCTGACAATAAGCCACCCGATGCGCATACTTTTCCCAGCGTCGTATGAAAAAATGGATCGTACTGTATACTATATATGGCTTATAGTCTTTGACGAAGTCTTTTCAGATGAAACTTTTATCAAAATTGCTAATTGCTATAAAACGAACCCGAAGCATGCATCCGATGATAAATTGATCAACTACGATATTTGATTCGGATGTGAGAAATAGGTTCAAAGTTCTTACCTTTTTTTTCATTCTGAATACCACTTCTATATCAACGTCTTCACTCCGCAACATATGAAACATAGATAATTAGGCGAGACAACAAAAAGTAGTAATGCGCTTCACCGTATTTATATAACTGCAGGTTTCGACAGGTATGATGTGATGCCGTTACGTTTTATTTTATTACTTGTCCAAGATAAGACTACTTGAAGTAATATCTGATGAGTACTCGAAGTACTGTCTAAGTACTTGAAGTATACTGTCAAAGTAATTGAAGTAGTTCCATAATACTTGAAGTATTTTTTCATGTACTTGAAGTACACTTTTTTTTAGTCAAGTACCAAGTAATTTTCGATGGCCAGCAAGTATCAAGTACCAAATTTGTACTTGAAGTACAAAAATGTACTTTGGATACTTGTCAAGTACTTTTACTTCAAGTAATTTCCAGCTCCGCATATGAAACAACTTCACGGAATAAAAGTTTGTGCCGTTTGACACAACTTTTTCCTTTAACATTTTTTCATATCTCTAAAAACGAAAGAGTTAAGGGGGGATACAATTTTAAAAGGCGCACCCTGTACTCACAATGTTATTCTTTATCGAAAGAAGTAAAAATAAACCGGATTACCCATTTAAAATGAGAAATTGAGGTCCATTTCCGGTCAAACCAGAAGTGACAGAAAACAATTGAATACGTCGAATAATGCATATATTCATATACTATACTCACACACCGAATTTCATTTGTTTATCTGTTGAAACAAAGAAGTTATAGGGGTGAGCCACTTTTGAGAAACACTCGGTATACAGGGTGTTTCATGAGAAGACTCACATAGCCAAATGGTTAATAGGAGAAATCAAGTCGAGTTGATGTATATATATGAAAACATTTTTTGACCCTCCATAACGAAGATACAGGGTATTATGTGAAATTGTTAAATAACTTGGATGGCCGATATTACAGGAATGATTCATCGTAATCTGCTGAAATTTGGCAGCGACGTATCTCTACTGAAACTATTCAAGATAACATATTATGAAAAAAAATATCCAGGTCCGGACTTGGGAAAATCTCATGTTTCATTGTTATGTCAAAGAAGTTCACTTTGTGACCACTTTTCTCGAAAAATTCCATCAGATTCAGAAAGATCAGACAAAATGCTATAAGAACTGCTCTTCAATTTACACGGCACACTTTGACGGTTCAGTAAAAAATATGAAACAAAATCGTTCGAATGAATTTTGAATTTCGACCTGGCTGATAACTGTCAACTTCCAACTGGAATCATGTGAATTGATTTTTCCTACATTTTTGTTGAATAGTAATTGACAGAAGAATAGATGAGGAGTAAAAACACGATATTTTTTATCGAAATTCCAGATAGATATTATTATTCCTTACTTTGTTTTATGGGTTTCAATTGAAGTAATGATAAGATGTCTAGTAGGCCTGTCCATTTGTGTGACGAGACGTGATACGTTTGTTGATAATTTGAACTGATAGGTAGGTAGTACTAGGTAGGTACCAACTGATGAAATTACGACATGATGATTCATGTGCCCATATTATGGTGATTTATCAAATCAGCTATGCCAAAATCGCTGCCGAATTTCAGCAGATTACGATGAATCATTTCTGTAATATCGGCCATAAAAGTTATAAAACAATTTCACATAATACCCTGTATCTTCGTTATGGAGGGTCAAAAAATGTTTTCATATATATACATCAACTCGTCTTGATTTCCCCTATTAACCATTTGGCTATGTGAGTCTTCTCATGAAACACCCTGTATATAGAATAACGCCAATGTCAGTGATTCGAATTGACCGCCAGGCTCAATGCGCTCTGATTGGTCTTCAAGAATCACTTATACGTATGTCGACGAATTCGTGCACCTAGGACGTTACAGGCCCGCTCGGAACATACAGGGCGTACCAAAAAAACAGTATTATCTCGACTGCTTAAAATACTATTTTGGAGTCGAAACTGGCAGAGTTTTTCAGACAAGAAAATAAGAAGCAATAACATCTTTAACATTTATTTCAACATTCAGTAGGTACCTATATACAACAAATAAAAACATTAAATATTTTATTATGTCCGTGAAGAGGAGAGGTCAATAATGTTCGCTAAATACCCTTATTCTCGATATACAGGGCGTCATATTATAGTTTGAAATTCAAAAATCTCTGCAACATGTTGAGGAAAATGGAAAAAACATTCATTTAAATCGGAACTTCACAGAATACAAAACAAATTTTGAAATCATTATGATTATCACGAAAATAACTGAAAATAATTTATTAAGTGGGGCAAAGGAATCTCCTCTGCTATATAAAGGTTTAAAAAAAACAGGCACATCTTAACAGCCTTTTCATTTCATTTTCAAAAGTGACACTTTCTTTGACAAGCGAATTTCACATTTGCGAGGCCGAGCGAACACAAAATATGTGGGTCAAACGAAGTCACTTTTGATCCGAATGAAACATACAGGGTGGCCCACGGTCGATGGTACCTTAGACGTATACGGAAAACGGTACATTGGATTATCCTGAAAATTTGGTTATTCTAATAAGCGTTTGTGATCTAACGATTCAAAATATTTTCAGCGAAGCAGCGTTGCCACTTTAACCAAAAAGTAGCATCATCTTTGTTATTTCAAATGGAACACCCTGTATTTTATTGCGTTTTTAGATTCTTCTCGAAGAGCTGATTTCATCAATGTATCACACTTGGGGTCTAGCAGGAATTATTACAGAGATATAGGGTGTTCAAAATCGAGATTTTTCAACTTTAGGATTTTTTTGTGTCGAAACTATTCATCATTGGTCAAAACGGCTTACATGTCCCTATATCAACTTTTAATAAACTATCTACCGACATTTAATTGGAAAAAATACAGGATGGTCCAAGATTCAGAATTTTGATCACCCTGTATCTGTTCCAATTAAATGTCAGTAGATAGTGAATCAAAAGTTAAGATAGGAACATGTAAGCCGTTTTGATCGATAATGAATAGTTTAGACACAAAAAATTCCTGAAATTAAAAAATCTCGATTTTGAACACCCTATATCTCTGTAATAATTCCTGCTAGACCCCAAGTGTGATGCATTGATGAAATCAGCTTTCCGAGAAGAATCTAAAACCGCAATGAAATACAGGGTGTTCCATTTGAAATAACAAAGATGATGCTACTTTTTGGTGAAAGTGGCAACGCTGCATCGCTGAAAATATTTTGAGTCATTAGATCACAAACGCTTATTAGAGTAACCAAATTTTCAGGATAATCCAATGTACCGTTTTCCGTATACGTCTAAGGTACCATCGACCGTGGGCCACCCTGTATATGCTTCTTTTTCAGCAACCGAAAGAATTAACAAAAATAAATATGTGAAGTAACCACCAATGTGACTTACTTGACAGATTATTATAATACCTTTATTATAATATAGGTATAAGTACTTTATACATTAGATGACTTTACTTTGTTACAATTTCTGTTGACATGCATCATCAGATACTATATACAG
This sequence comes from Phaedon cochleariae, assembly GCA_918026855.4. Classification (NCBI taxonomy): domain Eukaryota; kingdom Metazoa; phylum Arthropoda; class Insecta; order Coleoptera; family Chrysomelidae; genus Phaedon; species Phaedon cochleariae. Next base: position 50,169,859 of record OU896713.1, on the reverse strand, counting down.
GCACGAATTCAATACTTTACCAGGAACTTAATGGATGCCGTGCGTATGCAATGCAACAGATAATCCGTGTGATGAGAATATTCTACCTGCATTTACAGATCAGGTTTATTCAATTTTCAATGATGTTCGAATTGTATAATTTCAATATAAATACAACAGAGAGTAACCCATTGCTGTATTCTATTATGAATCGATGAATTCATTTGGACCAGGTTTCAGCCCTGATACCAAATACCGCGCCAGTGCTAGGTATAGGAAAAAGAAGTGGAAAATGTTGGGTTAGTGAGCAAATCGACAATAATAGTGATAGCGATTATTTATTTCTCTTTATATTCCACTGTGTTTGGCTTGGTTTTAAATAAAGGTAAACAATATCGTTGTGTGAGACAAATAAAAAGTATTGCTAGCCGTGATTATATGCATAGACAATTATCCAATCTATCAGATCACATCCCAAAAATGAATGGAATGCACAGATCAAGCAATTATGTGAATCTTAAAGGCTTTCCTGATCAAAAAAACTACTTAATTATATAATATGGTGTATTTGAATCTCCAGCATCGGTATGAAATGCCAAAATCGGGAACAAATCAGGTATGCATCCCAACCCAAATTACCAACAATAATAATAATGTTGTTTAATTCTTTTCTTTTTTAGTTCCTATTATAAGAGCTGAAGTTCAACTTTAGCTCCTAGGAACTAGAGGTGTTGAGTAACATACCTATATATGTTTGTGTCAGCAAAATAAACGTCAATTCAAGAGCTAATTGAGGTATTAAAATGAACGACTTTTGTGTCGGTTGCAGAAGAAAATAATCGCATCGAATTAAATTCAAACCTCAAATACTATTCAAGGTTTTACATCTCAAACTTCCTGCATAATTACAAATCGTGTTAGTTTAACTGTTCAACTGTCAAACTGATACTCTTCGTAATTATGCAAGAAGTATTTATAGTATACAGGGTGTCCGCTAAAAGGAGGTCAATCCATTAACCACATATTCCTTGAACAAAAACAATATGAGTTTCTAAATATCATTTTTCATTTTAGCCCTTCATATTCGGTATACAGGGTGTCAAAGTTGGAAATTAAAAACTGTTTTTTTCTAATTACTCGCGTATTTGATAAGATATTAATCTCAAAATTGGTACATTACTTCAGCACAAAGAGTTACATCGTGTGAGGAAAACAAAACAGAAAATAACTGTCAAATATTCAAGATACTGGGGGTCAAGTTCACACTTACCCCCATATTTTGTTTGTACGTGCGCTAATGACTTCCTATCTATTTTCCTTCAAGTGTTCAATCATTTTTGAGTATTTTTTGTTTCTTGTAAAATTCCGATTGAATCAGTTTTTAAGATAATTCGAAAAGTACTGGTTATTGTTTGATGCCTATGCGGCTTAGGTAATCTCATAATGTTCACATACTCCTATTTATTTCGTCGAAATTGAAAGAGGGCGTATCTTTTTACGTACGAAAAGGTAAATATGGAAATACCGGGTGCTCGGAGCAAATGTACTAAAATAATTTTTACAAAAAAAAAAATTAAAAAGTTTAAAAATTATTTTAATACATTCGCTCTGAGCACCCGGTATTTCCATATTCACCTTTCCGTACGTAATAAGATACGCCCTCTTCCAATTTCGACGAAATAAATAGGAGTATGTGAACATTATGAGATTACCGTAAGCCGCAAGGCATCAAACAATAACCAGTACTTCTCGAATTATCTTAAAAACAAATAATTTTATCGGAATTTTACAAAAATCAAAAAATACTCAAAAATGATTGAACACATGAAGAAAAATAGATAGGAAGTCATTAGCGCACGTACAAAAAAAATATGGGGGTAAGTGTGTACTTGACCCCCAGTATTTTGAATATTTGACAGTTATTTTCTGTTTTGTTTTCCTCACACGATGTAACTCTTTGTGCTGAAGTAATGTACCTATTTTGAGATTAATATCTTATTAATTACGCGAGTGATTAGAAAAAAACAGTTTTTAATTTTCAACTTTGACACCCTGTATATCGAATAAGAAGGGCTAAAATGAAAAATGGTATTTAGAAACTCATATTATTTTTGTTCAAGGAATATATGGTTAATGGATTGACCTCCTTTTAGCGGACACCCTGTATTACTACTGAAAATAAACAGTAATTTTAAATATCGAACTTTGGCTCTTTGTATGCAATAACGAACATTGTGGGGTCCAAAATGGCACTAAGAAAGTCATATTATTCTTGTTCCAGGAACACATATTCAGTCTGTACCAGAATAGCGTTCGTATGCTCTGGAAGGTGATTGTACAGGATGATGGCTCATTCTCAAGTTATTCGATGAAATTAATCTAAATGAATGTCACTTTGTCATGGCCTCTTTTTTCCTTTCCTACAAGTTGGCTATTTCCAATTTGAAATACAACATTTCGTCTTCCAGAAACTAGCTATCATCTTATTCCGTTCAAATACGGAGCGGATTCTTTATTTAATTCATTCACACCTTTGAATATCTCAAAAGCAATGAGTTATCACAAATCTTAATTTCCAAATGTTCCGTTGGAAAAACAGTTTCTGTATTTTCTTCAATATTCAATACGAAACTGTCAATTTTTGTAAGCGAACCATTCTTCAAAAATAAGAAAGAAAATTCCGAATACTTTCGAATATATACGGAAAGAACTGAAATTTCCTAAAACCTTGTTTTATTCCATTCTCAATTTATTTGATGAAATTAATCGAAATGAATGAGACTTTGTCATGGCCTCTTTTTATTTTCTACGAGTTGGCTTTTTCAAATATTCCCCCCCTGAGATTATTTCTGCAGACGCCCCTGGGTAACTACAAAATTTACGAGTTGTTATTCTAGGATCAATGGCGATCCAAGCGATAAAAAAATAATTGAAGCAAACTGCATTTAAAGAGGGGCCTACCTTCAAAGGGCTGCGTAGTGTCCTTAGGAGAATTTTCGGACACATGTTGATGGGAACATTTCTTTCTAATTTTCATCTGCAGAAATACCTCCTGGAGTATACGGAAATTATTCTGGGACATCCGGCCTATACCCTGTATAATATGTGTGGTGAACGGATTGACCTCCTCTTTACGGACACCCTGAATAATTTTTTCAAGATTCACTATTATGGTAGGGTTGACAATAATTTGCGGTCACCTAATAATTAACACTTGTGAAAATATACATATTTTAGAATACAGCTTCAAAAAGTATTTTCATTTTCATAAACTGCTATACTTTTTACTCTCGTCATAAGTCTGTACAGAAAACTGCTCTGAATATTGGAAACAATATAAGGAGGCTAGTGGACTAATTTTTTTATTTCTTATTTTCTTGTTAACAATTTTATTTAAAAAAAAAATCGGTCGACTTTGAGGTGCTGAAATCATCAATGAAGCCAGGGTAATTATAAGGCCTATAATAAATTTGTGTAAATAATAATTAAATCATTTCACACTAGAAGACATTTCACTCGGTGAACGTGACAACACGGCGCACGGCTTGTAGGCGTTGTCTTGTCAGTTCTCAGCATTCAGTACACTGTTGCCAAGTTTCCGACATTTACCTGATATTTTGTTATGGATAATGAGAAATATCTGGACATGCTGGTTGCTCGAAAAAGTCGAGAATGAACTACACTCACATGCAAAAAAAACGCAACAAGTAAATATTTGGTAAAATTTGAAGTCTCATAGTTTTTTTATTTTTACTTCAATTTCCAAAATTTTTTCAGGAAACTGTGGATAAAATCATTAATTTCAACTGGCACATTCAGAATTTTGTTGAATGCTGGCTCATTAGTCATTATACAGGGTTAACTAGAAGTATGTTGATATACCCTAATTTTAAAACATCCTGTGGAATAATTTCGTGGTCAAATTCTTTCAGAATACCAATTTTTGTTAAGAACCGATCCTTTTCAACATTTTGTTTTTTGGTTCAAGTCTTTAGGTGCACTAGTTGATTTTTAAGAAGGAAATGAACTTATCATCAACGTTTACTTTGGAAAATGTAATTTTTTGAAGAGGTGGCTTTGCTCGTTGTTGTCCTAATGTCAGTTTGACAGTGAGAGACCTTAAGGAACTCGAACCATGGTTTTGAGTGCGGAAAATTGCGCAAAAGCTGTCGCTTTTGTTGAAGATGGACGTAATTATGAATATGTTGCAATGATACTTCATGTTCATCGCTCAACCATCAAAAGGGTAATCGAACGTTTTAGACAAACTGGCAGAAATAAGCGTAGGGCAGGTAGTGGCAGGAAACGAAAAACGACTGCTATTGATGACAGATTACTTCATGTAAATACTCTGCGGGATCGTCATTTAACATCAGTGCAGTCTAGAAATCAACTTCAAGAGGTTCGAGGTACAAATGTTAGTGTGTGGACAGTTCGCCGGAGATTGAAGGAGTTTGGTTTGAAAGCTTGTAGACCAGCAACGGGACCCAAATTACTTCCGCGTCACCGAGTAGCTAGACTGGAATTTGCTACTGAACATTTACATTGGAACTTGGGGCAATGGAACAATGTTCTTTTCACTGACGAATCCAGATTCTGCTTACATTCTCCAGATGGACGGAAAAGAGTATGGAGAAGGAACGGAGAAAGATTTGCAGAATGCACGTTCAGTCCCCATCTGAGTTATGGAGGAGGTTCAGTAATGGTTTGGGCAGGAATATCCAGGGAGGCCTGCACTGAGTTGGTGGACATCGATGGATCTTTAACGGCTCACCGATATATTGAAGAGATATTAAGCAATTACGTTGTAGCTTTTAGTGGATTTATCGGCCATGACTTTATCCTGATGCAGGATAATGCGCGGCCACATACAGCAATTTGTGTCACACAATACCTCGCGGAAGTAGGTATTAACAAACTGAACTGGCCAGCATGTTCGCCTGATCTCAACCCCATAGAGCATGTGTGGGACATGCTTGGTAGGCGAGTCAGAGATCGTGAAGTAGCTCCGGATACCATAAATGAACTTCGTTTAGCCATTCAGGAGGAATGGCAAAATATTCCACAAGATGCTATTCGAAGTAGTGAGAGCCAGAGGTGGTAATACAAAATATTTAGCTGATTTTGTTGTAAAAAGTACGTTTCCTCATCAGGTTATTTAAGTTACAGTTGAACTGATTTGTTTTGAAGTTTGATTTTTAATTTGAATTGAATGAGTTTGCATAAATAAATTTTGTATTAATTGTTTATTATTATAACTAAACAATATATTGCTGCCATTTCATTGTAACACTCATGAACTGAGCTGTCATACTGACATTATGGCACAATGAGCAAATCCATGTCGTCAAAAAATAACATTTCTTAAAATTAGGTAAACTCTGATGTTTGGAGTTCATTTCCCTCTTAAAAATCAACTAAAGCAACTAAAGACTTGAACCAAAAAACAAAATGTTGAAAAGGATCGGTTCTTAACAAAAATTGGTATTTTGAAAGAATTTGACCACGAAATTATTCCATAGGATGTTTTAAAATTAGGGTATATCAACATACTTCTAGTTAACCCTGTATAATGACTAATGAGCCAGCATTTAACAAAATACTGAATGTGCCAGTTGAAATTAATGATTTAATCCACAGTTTGCTGAAAAAATAAAAAAACTATGAGACTTCAAATTTTACCAAATATTTACTTGTTACGTTTTTTTTTGCATGTGAGTGCATAATATCATGGGTTCCTCCTATTACTTTTGATTCAATGACAGGACTCTAACATCTTTTTGATAGCTTGATTATAATTGGTGACTTGACAACCTTGCCTCATGAGCGGAAATGGAAGATTATCTGACAAATAACGAAACAACATAAAAAATGGCGTTAGTTAATTAGGTTAGTTTGGGATGAGCTCTGAAATTCAACAATTTGGAACAACGCATAGACTAATTTAGATGAAAAAAAGAATGAGGAGTGTTGTAAAAATCAATTTCGGTTCCTAAAGACACAGTGGAGTAATTGAATGCCAATAATTCTTTATCAGTCCACTTGCCCATTTTTCTTAAAAAAAAATATTTTTTGTCCAAACTTGAAAACACGATATTTTTTTTTTCATTCTTCCATATTGGAGAGCGTTGAAAATACTGCTGTCCGTTTACTGATTCAATAGTAGATTATAAACCCATCAGGGTCTAAACTGCGAAAATCACAATTAACTGATAGGAATCAATGGTAAATTGTTTTATTGGGATCAAAAGTGACACTTTGTTTGACAAGCGAATTTTGCATTTCCGAGGCAGAGCCTTTAGCGAAGCCGAGCGAAAGCAAAATTTGCGAGTCAAACAAAGTCACTTTTGATCCGAATGAAACATGCTATTTTTTCTGCAACCAAAACGATTAACTGAAATACATATGTGAAGTAACCACCAATGCCGTGCCATATGTATGCAATGCAACAAACTATCCATGTGGTGAGAATATTCTACCTGCATTTACAGCAGGTTAATTCAATTTTCAAGGATCTTCGAATCGTTGTTTCAATATGAATACAACCATAGAATAACCCACTTGTATATTATTTTTAATCGATGAATTCATTTTGACCATGTGTCAGCTCTAATAGCAAATACTGCGCCAGCGCCAGGTATAGAAAAAAGAAGAAAAATGTTAGGTTAGTGAGCATATCAACAATAATAATGGCGATTATTTATTTATATCTCCATATTCCACTGTGTTTAGGTAGTTAATCGAATGAAGGTAAACAATATCGTTGTGTGATACAAAAAAGTATTGCTGGCCGTGATTATTCAAAAACAAGTTATCCATATCGCCGAGAATAACGAATGGAATACAGATCAAGCATCAAGTATGTGAATCTTGAAGGCTTTCCTGATCAAAACAAAAATACGCAACTATACCCTTGAATATATACACTAGTGTGAATACTCAAAGACTATACTAAGGTGTATTTATATCTCCAGCATGGGTATGAGATGCCAAATCTGTCGAAATCGGAAACAAATCAGGTATGCGTCCCAAAATAACAACCATAACAATGTTGTTTATTCTTGATGACCTCTATAGTACATCCTTTTTAGTTCCTAGGAGCTTAACTTCGTCTTCAGCTCCTAGGAACTAAAGTTCAACTTTAGCTCCTAGGAACTAAATGTGTTGCCTAGCAACATACCTCGTCATTCTGCAGTGTTGCAGTGTGATTGGTGAGTTCAAGGACAATAGGCGTGTTGGGACTAAGACGTCGCACCAGTCTCACCAATGAATTGACGAAATTTCAAATGGCACAGGAATTGTGTGTTTCGAAATGGACATATTCTAATTTATTTTTTTCATCGTCTTAGCATGAATAAAAAAATTCAAAATTAATTCACTGGTAGTTTTTCAGTATAGAGTTCACGATAATGTCATTTCAAAAAATAAGTGGTCTTCCCCATTCAAGAGCAAATTTTAGTATCAAAATGGACGACTTTCGTGTCGATTGCAGAAAAAAATTTGTTGTCGTTTCACATGAGTTTTCAGTAAGCGTACAGTCAGATATGAGTCAGATGCAATGAACATGCTGCAGAAATGGGCAGTGATAGCACCTATAAAATCACTTCTGCAATAAGAACGCTAACACCATCCAACCGCGATATTTTCTTTGCATTTGACTGTACAGTGTGAATCAAAGTTTGAAATCAAACAAAAAGCGAAAAAAACTTGTGTGTCACACATGTACCTATCAGAAAACGCTTCAGCTGAAGCTCATTTTCTGTCCTTGTGGCACAATATAATACTTATTTAATTCCTGGAAGTAGATAAATGAGTATGAGATGTTGATTGGTACTGAGACTTATAGCGAGTTTACGCATGATTTTGAAAACGATAATCAGATTTCTATAGGTGTAACCTGACCAGATTGTCTATATTTTTATACACATTGAAGGATTATATAGCTAACATCATGGTCCAAATAGATTTTATTTACAATCAACTAAGTGAAATTGTAAGTATATGTTGTTAACTTCGTCCAGCAAAGTCAGACATATACTCACCTATTTATAGGTATAGGTGTTTACAAATATCATAGTATAGACATATGGGTCAATATATATTACAGTTCATATCACCCTGTGATTGATCAGAATGGTATGAATATTGATTTTATTCTATAGAATTTTTAACTTACCCAACCAATCTAGGTAATGATTTGGTAGGTATCGAATCTTTTCGGTAATGGCACGTTGAAAAATTAGACCAACTAACAGTAGGTACTTCACTATACATATAGGTAACAAAATAAGCTTGTGAACACCTACTAATGAATAACACAAAAATATAAGTAGTGTCTATATGGGGAATTTTCCATGCACCTATAGATAAACTTTGGCATTCATTGAATTTTTCCACACATTTGAGAAGCGAAATCAAGCCAGTGATTGAAGTGAGTTTTCATCTTGGGAATTTGTATTCACCTCCAAATAAGAAACTCCAGAAGTGTTGTCCTTCGTGAGGTCTTCTGAAGTTATTCTGCCAATAAAATAACTTCTGATATGACTTATTTTAAAACAACCACAAACCGATCTTTTAGTACCTATTTATCAACAATATATTGAATAGATAGAGGTAATAGGTAACTTCAATCACTATTATAATGATGGAATTCAAAATATACCCAATATACAGAAATAGAAGTTACATACCTGTTTCAGTTGAAAATGAGAGATTCGTGATTTCTTTTGATGCCCAATCCACAAAAAAATTTAATGGTCTTATCAAATTATCGCAAGGGCTGAACCTATAGATTATATTGCCAAAATACTATCTACATACAGGTTTTTTAAGCAATGACAGCTCTGTCAAATAGATGAGCATTATACTTGGGAGAAAATCAGATGGATACAAGACGATAAAAATGAAAATGTCGCTGTTATCTGTTACATCCGTACACTGAGGAAAATTGTGCTATTAGAGTTTTTGCTGAGATAATTCTTGCTACCATTACAAGAAATCATATAACCGTTATACATTTTCGAATAGAAGCAGCACCTTTAAATCCTATGATAGCGATAACGACTTTGCTGAAAGTGAATTTCTTACCACAGGAAGGTACACTGCTGTAGCTATCAGGCAGCCACTCTGAGACAGCATGATTTTTTTTATAATTGTCTAGCTGAACTACTACTAGTGAGCTATATGCTTGTGGCTGCGAGGTTCATCGCATAGAACTGCACTCGCTTCCAATAATACAACTGTCAGTCTGCCACGAAAATAATATTTGACGAACCAACTTGGGGTTATTTAGCGCCTACTTATCGTTATTCGATATTTCGCTGATTTGTCCCCCTCTATGTAAACATTTGTCAGACATCTTGCTTGATCAATCATTCACAGTTGGGCTCTTGATGCAAACCCATGTACAGGACGACAATCTCGACGACACGACATTTACGAATACTTCCCCTCTTGAATTCAATTCATTATTCAAAATCTGAATCTGAATTCAAATATAAAATGGAAACATTTTCAAACAAATGAAAAAGTCTTCTCTGTCCCTTTCAGTGCTTTCGTAGATCTGAGTAGGTACTTCAGTTATTATACCAGGATTGATGAAATGATAAAGGTGAGGTTTTTCGAGGTATTTCGTCTGAAATTCAAATATTTTACATTCAATAACATTTTCCTTTCTTTGGTATCATAAAACTTTAAAATGGTCAAATATGTTTCAGAGCTTCTCTATAGAATCTGGTCTAAAAACTTATTGTGAGCAAAAATGTGCGGGTGATGAAATCATTTGAATGATTTTGTTTTCCTGTACGCATCTGTAATAACTTGCCTAGTTCTCGAAATACAATGGTTTCAGAAGGTTTCAGAAAAACCCTTTTATTTTTCCTGAGGGTGCATGAATCAATTGATCTATTGAATTTCAAAGATCATTGGTCCGAAATTTTCTTTGGGAATCAATAAATTGCTATTCATACCAAACATCAGGGTGGAAATTATGGGAAGTGAAAGTGGATATCAGTCAAAATTTCACCTTTCTTGATGACAACAATCCTGGAAAATAACTGAATAACTATACAGAAAGAAGGTCATGCAACTATCTATATGATCACCCATCAAGAGTAGCATAGTTCCCTACCTACGATTATAACATTGCCCTACTCCCATTATTAGATGCACTCACTAGCGGTAGCAAAGTCAGATACTTACTACAGAAACATCGTCTAATAGCATCATACAGATGCACTCGCTAGTGACAGCAAGGTATTATATCTAATAATCGCAGGTGGGTTATAATCAGCAAAGTCGACTTTATAATCACAGGTGATAACTCGCTTGTCCCCTATGCTATTAGAGTTTCTTGCTGGGGTAATTCGATTTCTGACTATGGTTAATAGAAATTTTCCTCAGTGTAGCTTATAGGAGCTCAAGTTCAACTTATGCTCCTAGCAACTAAAAGTGTTGCCTAGCAACAAACCTATATATTTGTGTCAGTAATAGAAACGTCAATTCAAGACCCAATTTGGGGATTAAAATGGACGACTTTTGTGTTGGTTGCAGAAAAAAGATATAACGAATTTTGTGAGGAGCTGTAGTATTTGTCAAGCTTTCCATAATTCTAATCCAAGTGAACCACTATAGCCGAATGAAATTCCAAAGCTACCATGACAAATAGTTAGCATCTGACTCACTCAAAATTGGTGAAGATGATCACCTGATAGTTTGCTAGTATAGTAGCTCAGCTGAGGTCATACGTTCGATGAAAAGGATATTTTCTGTTCATGGAATACCACAGGTTCTCCAAACAGATAATGGGCCTCAATATAACTCTTGGGAGTTTAGAATTTTCGCTCGTGATTGACATTTCGAACGTTTTCACCTCATTATTTGCTTGTTTGCAATCGAACGGACTGGCAGAACGCTATGTTTGTATAGCGAAAAATCTGATCAAGAAATGCCATACTGAGGAAAATTGTGCTATTAGAGTTTTTGCTGAGATATTTCTTGCTACCATTACAAGAAATCATATTACCGTTATACATATTCGAATAGAAGCAGCACGTTGAAAATCCTATGATAGCATCAATAACGACTTTGCTGAAAGTGAATTTCCTGCCACAGGAAGGTATACTGCTGTCGCTACCAGGCAGCCACTCTGGGACAGCATGATTTCTTGCCTGTGGCTGCGAGGTTCATCGCATAGAACTCCACTCACTACCAATAATACAACTGTCAGTCTGCCACGAAAATAATATTTGACGAACCTATACTTGTGGTTGTTTAGCGCCTACTTATCGTTATTCGATATTTTGCTGATTTGTCCCCCTCTAAAAAAGAACATCTTGCTTGATCAATTATTCACAGTTGGGCTCTTGATGCAAACCCATGTACAGGACGACAATCTCGATGACACGACAGTTACGAATAATTTGACTGGTAACATTTTGTTTTCCTGTACGCATCTGTAATACCTTACCTAGTTTTAGAAATACAATGGTTTCAGAAAGTTTCAGAAATATTCTCATTTTCATCAATTACTCAAAAACCTTTTGTTTTTCCTGAGGGTGCATGAATCAATTGATCTATTGAATTTCAAGGATCATTGGTCCGAAATTTCCTTCAGGAATCAATAAATTGCTATTCATACCAAACATCAGGGTGGAAATTATGGGAAGTGAAATTGGATATCAGTCAAAAGTTCTCCTTTCTTGATGACAACAATCCTGGAAAATAACTGAATAACTATAGTAAGAAGGTTATGCAACTATATCTATATGATCACCCATAAAGAGTAGCAAAGTTCCCTACCTACGATTATAACATTGCCCTACTCCCATTATTAGATGCACTCACTAGCGGTAGCGAAGTCAGATACCTACTACAGAAATATCTAATAGCAATATACAGATGCACTCGCTAGTGGCAGCAAGGTTCTATATCTATTAATCGCAGGTGGGTTATAATTAGCAATTTCTGACTATGGTTAATAGGAATTTTCCTCAGTGGCATGAAGGTAATTCCGATATTTACAAAGCTCTGCTCAATCAGAGAAATACGCCTAGAAACGATAATCTAGGATCTCCGGCTCAACGACTCTTTTGTAGGGTAGGTAACTAAAATATATTACCATCGGTTGATTATGCACTTGAACCAAAAGTGAATGAGGACAATCAGGAAGATTTCACGCGATTGCGACTGAAACAAAAACATTACTTCGATAAAAATTGTAAATCTAGAAATGACTTGGACGTGGGAGATCGAGTAGTCATACAAGACAAGACAAGAAGGACCTAATAAGAAATTGATAGTTGCAAAAATCATACGAGAAGCAAGAAGACCGGGATCTTTTATTATCGAGAGCAATAATTGAAGTCAATGAAGCCGGTGGATTTGGACCTAGTTTTCTAAAGCTGAACAAGAAATTTAGGTTTGAAGAAGAACTTGAGGAAGAACATGAGAGACAGTTTGACGAAGAAATCAAGAAAGAAATAAAAAAAGAATATGTCGTTGTTGTGATAGAACTTGAGGAAGAACTAAAGGAAGGACATGAGAGACAGTTTGACGAAGGAATCAAGACAGACATGGAAAAATAATATGTCGTTATCGTGAGAGAACTTAAGGAAGAACTTGAAGATGAACAAAAGAGACAGTTTGACGAAGAAATCAAGAAAGAAATTGAAAAAGAATAATGTCGTTGTCGTGATAGAACTTGGGTACTAACTTGAGGAAGAGAAATAATATGACGAAGAAGGAATGGAATGAAAAAAGAATATGTCGTCGTGATAGCAAATATGAAGACTTGGCGAGGTACTATTGGCTGAAAGACGTAGTTTCGTCTACTCATCCCAGAACAGATGGCCAAGTAATAAGCGTGAATGTTACACCTAATAACTAACCACCAACCAATCGTCAACCAGAAAATTGAGTAATGAAGGGTTCATTGATGAGAGGAGAACGTGAAGAAAGATTGTTTCAATAATATTTTGATTTGTACACTCGTGATATGATTGATGCATGTTGTTATGGTGGAAAATAAAAAGTTCACTTGGTAATAAAATATGAAGAGAGAACAATTTCATACAATTGCTTCAGCAAATAAGGACAGCCATAGAGTCAGCTCATCTTCATTTCCATTTCAGTTCTATTGAGGATGGAAAAAGTAGGTTTTCGAAATACGTATTCACGTTTTTCTAAATATTAATGTGGTACTTTTGGGTATATTTTGTGTATCTGAATTCAAGAGTTCAGCACAAACACAACACGAGGTAGTTTACTAACTCAAAATGGCGTCTCACCAAGTCACCACTCTCGTCATACGCCATATGTTATTCATCTACGCACGAACAATGGATATGCATTCAACGTCTGAAAACATTTAGCCTTGAAACAATATGTATACATGATATGTACACATCATAGTGGCTGCTGGAATATCGTATTATAATTTGACGCTTTTCACTTATGGAGATCGATCTATATAACACATTCGGTCGCTTCCTTCGATGCATATTAAAAACGTTAAGCAGAGTGATGCACTATTTCAACGGCCACTGCAATGCTACGATCGTTCATAGAAATCACATACCGCACCCTTGGGACTAAAGTGTCAACTTAACTGAGTTAATACTACTTACTACCCACACTACCAAAACTTCTCGATTCATCAACCATCAGAATTGTATTATGTTAACTTTCATGATGGCTCGTGCGATGGCGTTTGTGTCGTTTTTGACGATTCAGTAACAGACCTTTATGCGAATAACTTGCCATTGGAAAGAAACATGATGAGAGATTTGCAAGAACTGGTGGACATATTGCATATCTGGATATCTAGTTCCATGATCTCCTTTCAAAAAATATGCTTGGTTGAAGTTGTTCATTGCTTTTACTAATTGTTGTAAAATTTCTTCATTCAGGTTGGATTAGCTGAACCAAAGATTGGTAAGATATAAGTGATCTTAGTATAGGTATAGGTACAAGTTCATCTGAAGGTTCCAAAAGTTACAATTTGTTCAATGTTCTTGAACTTGTCGCCAACCTTGATATATATCGAACAACACAACCCAAAACTCGTTCGTCTATAGGACGGCAGGGCTTTGCAAATCTTTGCCAATGGAAGTATTTCCAAGGAACCTCCGAAAATTCAGAAAAAAACATCCATTACCTACCTCCTCTCCCTTTTCTCGCTAGATACGCACGATGTTTTTCGAACATCATAGAGGTACTCCCTTCCGTGGTTCCAAGAAACAAAATTATACCAACCAAAATTTGGTGGAACCTTTGTTATGGGTATAGAAATTGGAGAAGTTATTCTTCGGGAATATGAAGCTTTTAGATATTAGTTAGTCATTTTTATAATCCGGTTTTACTTTCTTGAGTGGTAGTAGTTTTCAAGACAATATTTGAGAAGACAATGGTTATCAGTAAAAATCTCTATAATATTAGAAATATATCAGATTTATTTATTTCCATCCTCATTTGAAATAAATGTTCAAGATCAAGAACCCAATCATGTGTTCCTTGTTCGAGCAATAAACATATTCTGGAAACAAAATCTGGAGTATTTTCCGTGAAAATTAGAGAATATTTTGTATTGAAATATCGATATGATCAAATGCATTCGGAAAATGAGTGTTCAAAAGTAAAACTATGCATATCTATCATGCAAAAATGACATCTTCATCTCGATTATGCATTAGATAGAAAAAGTGACACAAATAAAAAAACATGATTTTCAACTAATTTCAAGTAGGTTATTGAGCCATCATTTCACTTTGAATTTGATTCGGTTCAGACAATTATAAAGTTTTTCGTGTTTCCTGGAAATACTTACAATTTTGACTCGTGACACTTCTGTAGCAAGGGTGCGCTTTACATTCGATATACTTTCCGTTTGGATCACCCAATGTTTACGTTATCTTCGAACATACAATGATGGATGTTCATAAATGTTTAGACTTCTAGTGGACCTGAAATGGATGGCCAGTAGATATTATCATGTGCTGTGTATATTCAAGATATTCCTTCCCGATACGGATGATCAATTTTAATTATAACAAAAACACTGTTACATATAAATTCGCCTTCATGTTGATGTATAGTATAGGTGCTCACACACATCAATATAATTGAGAATCTTTCAATAAAAAAAAAAACGTTGACACACACTGGCATCAATTATCTGATAGTTACCAAGTCATTATTGAACAATAACATCAGTATATAGAATATAGAATATAGAATAAGGTGATCTGATACATTTGAATGATTTTCTTCAATACTCCACTCATTCATTGTCGATCTAAATGGAAAAGCTATAGTTGGTAGGCGAGAAGTATATAAAATTCTATATACCTTTATTTCTCTTCTCCAAAAATTTTTCAATACAAATTGTCACTGACAAGCTAGTGAATTCTTCTTTTAGGCTCTCTGATAGGAAAATTCTTTAAACGCAGTGACATTTTGGGGCAAATCATCTGATTTGTCCTTACTACACGTATATTGAAATAATATTCATATTCTTATTTTATGGAAACGAGGAGAGAAAATCCCAAAAAATTTGGAATAATGAATGTACCACCTCCTCGATTAACCTACAGACATTATTTCCTATTCTATTTCTCGATCAAGTCGCGATCGAATTCGACTTCGGAAATCGTCGGTTTTTTGGCGAAATGGGATAATGAGTTTATGAATTTCAATATTTTCATTCCCAAGATTCCCAAGACAAATATAAAAATGATTCTAATTGGTCTAGATGGTATTTAAGCAGCTAAAGCAGATAATTCGTTGACGACAAGAACTATAAAACAGAAGTAGGTACCTACCTAATCCCTCTTTCTTTACCTACCTCAAAAAAGATTTATTGGGCTATTTAGATTAAAAAGGTTGATTCGTCTTCTGATATAATCATTGAGACCCCACTTATTAGTGGTTTGGTCAAAGTATGAAGGGAATATATAGAATCTCAAATATTCTGTGCATTGAGGTTTTATGCAAGAGGATGATGCCAGAGATGCTACCTTATGGCATTTCTCAGGAGTTTACTCGCCAAGCCCCAATGAATTTACTTGGCTTAGCCTGATTCACAGTTTTGTATTGATTTCACGACCATTTGACTCTGAAAATCATCCTGTGGCCGTGGCCATGTTCTGCGTTGTTCTAAAAATGTTATTTACATTTTCCAGTGGGCATCTCTGAGTTTGAACGACATCGAAAATTAATTATATTTATGAAGTAATAAGTTGATTACACACTTACAAAGCTGTGTTTCACATAAACAAGATGATCTAACCTCAAATTCAGATGAAGATGAAAAGAAACATTCGATGACAAATAAGGATACTAAGGATAGAATGACAAAACGCATCGACTCGACTCCTCTTGAGTTATCGAGGAATCGAGTCGAGTTTACACGATTCATTCGAGAAACAATACTAAATATCGAATAAAGATGGCCGATTCGACTCGATTCGTGAAATAGAAACTCCCTGATGCTGTTTTAGGTCGAATTTGATGTCTTCTTCTATTTTTTTTCCATACCGTGCCTACTCAACCAGTCAACCACAGATATTGAACAGGAGAATATTTGTATCGATTTGTACCCTTTCGTGCGCTCCAATAATCGTTAAAAAAAAATCGGTTTCTTGAAAAACATCGATTGTGACACTGCCAAGGTTGTGCCTCAGATTGAGGGGTGGCACAGGTAAGTTTCTGAGATCTACTATCCAATGGGTGTCGGATGGCATAATTTTCATCCCGTTTTCATATCGCGAAATGAAGTACAAATTACCGCACAGGAAAGTGCAATTTCTCAATCATTTTGCAACCGGCTTTCGTACTACTGAAACTGAAGGAGAAAAAGGAGATGTACCATGATCCTCTTACATACGGTTTACCTCTCGCCTGAAACTAACTTCCATATAGATCGACAATGACTAGTTACTATTTTATCCCAAAATTACGCTATGGCAGATTAGTCTTCTAGATCACCCTGTTTATGCAATTGAAGGCTTCTACCAATTGTGAGTTCGAATCAGCCCAATTTCGAATTTCGTCGCTATGGTTACTTCGATATTTTTCATCTTCAATACTAATTGTAAGATTTTGATATTTTTAGAATGACATTGATAGATTGTTTTACCCTACATCACAATGAAATGCTGTCGCACATCCCCCATTTAGTACTCAATACAACAACAAATAAAATCTCGCCACTATAACTTCCGATGATTGTCTGCTAAATATGGAGAAAAAATCTAGTGAGCTGTAACTAGTGGTCTGCTCTATAGCTCAGTTGAGTGTATGACCACCAGAGGATGTTACCGTATCGGACAAAATGACTTCTTATGGGTTGCGTCAGATGACCGACACTGGAGGCAAAATATTGAAACACAAACGTCACTTTACTCATTTGTTTACAAGTGATTGAAATAGTTTTTCACAATTATTTTGGCATACGAATCGTATTTTTCCGCTATTCATCAATTCGCTCATGCCATCACATTATGCTGTTGTGAAATGCACAAAAACTGCAGCGGAAGACGAAGTAATCCGGTTGGTACAATATGATTCAAAAGTAAGTACCTACTATAGTCACTCACATATAGTTTTCATTTTTGAAATTTGGTAATTTCTCTGATTTCTCATCGGAATTCTTTCTGCGATAGGAGCTAATAGAAATACATCTGAAATTTCTAAAATAATGCCAGAAAATTGGATTCATGCAATCAATCGGGAGGACTGGTCTGACATGCTGACGATCGTGTGTGTTGTAGACATTTTCAATCTATTAGCAGTATTAGCTTGTATGCGACAGAAGGCAGAAGGAGTTTTAATAAGGAATGACAACATTTCATAATGATAACTATGTGAGATTACTATTTACCTGAAAAATCATATTCCACCCCTGCACAACACAGTACAATATCAATCGTCTTTTTCATTCACGATAACTCGGCTATATAACAGGCTTCCCGATGCACTAAAAAAAACTGGTAATACATCTAACTTCAAACTTCAACTGAAGAAAATACTCCTATCAGGTGATCTTCGCTTCTAAGCATTCTTATAACATATTTTGTATGGGTATGTGTATGTATATATGTATGTGGGTATATGTAGGACGTATATATGTGTGTATATATATGTGTATGTATATATATATATATATACTATAAAAATTTTCGATAACTGATCGTATGTCCGTACCTGCGCAGGCTCACTGGTACCAAATTCGTTATCAAGTATATTATTCAGAATATGTATTGTACACTCTAGTTTTAGTTTTGACAAGGTTGAGTGGAAGAAAGCACTTCCTCGTTTCCTTTTGGGAACGTTCAAGAGCTAACTCTGCCATTTGATAGATAGACTTATTTTTTCCTCTAATGTATTTTTGTTTTGTTCTTTCTGTCTATCAATAAAAGCGTTTATTATTATTATTATTATTATTCTTTAGTCTCTTGCTGCATTTTTTGTGCATTGTACAACAGCACAATGCGGAGGCATGCTTGAATTAATGAATAACGCAAGAAACACGATTCGTATGTCAAAATATTGTGAAAAACTATTTCAACCTTTTGATTCCTCTGTAACCAAGTAAAAAAGTGAGGTTGTGTTTCAATAATTCAAAGAAGAATGAGGTTGTGTTTCAATATTTTGCCTCCAGGGTCGGTCATCGTGCACGCGACCTATAGTAAATTAGCAAAATTTGTGGTTATGTAAGTTGTCAGTATAGGTCGCGTGCACGAAGACCGACCCTGGAGGCAAAATATTGAAACACAACCTCATTCTTCTGTGAATTATTGAAACACAACCTCACTTTTTTATTTGGTTACAGAGGAATCAAAAGGTTGAAATAGTTTTTCACAATATTTTGACATACGAATCGTGTTTCTTGCGTTATTCATTAATTCAAGCATGCCTCCGCATTGTGCTGTTGTACAATGCACAAAAAATGCAGCTAGAGACTAGGGAATATGATTTTTCAGGTAAATAGTAATCTCACATAGTTAGCATTATAAAATGTTGTCATTCCTCATTAAAATTCCTTCTGCCTTCTGCCACTTCTGCAATACAAGCTAATGCTGCTAATAGATTGAAAATGTCTACAACACACACGATCGTCAGCATGTCAGACCAGTCCTACCGATTGATTGCATGAATCCAATCTTCTTGCATTATTCTAGAAATTTCAGGTATATTTCTATTAGCTGATCCTATTGCAGAAGGAATTCCGATGAGAAATCAGAGAAATAACCAAATTTTAAAAATGAAAACTATGTGAGTGACTATAGTAGGTACTCACTTTTGAATCATAATGTACCATCCGGATTTCTTCATCTTCCGCTGCAGTTTTTGTGCATTTTACAACAGCACAATGTGATGGCATTAGCGAATTGATGAATAGCGGAAAAATACGATTTATATGCCAAAATAATTGTGGAAAACTATTTCAATCACTTGTAAACAAATATGTTTTGTCTCCAGGGTCGGTCATCTGACAGTTCTTGCACGCGACCTATCAAGAGCTGCTCAACTCGTTTACGATTTTCAAGGTTATGTAGGTTTGACAGGAAAGCAATTGAAATAAGTGCTTCCTCGAGTTGAACGTATGGCGACACTACTGTGTCGGTCACAGAAACCTGTTGGTAATTTCCCTTGTGTGAGCAGACCAGATACTTCAGCTCACTAGATGTTTTTCCCATATTTAGACGACAATGCTTCCGATTTATG
>OU896713.1:50113654-50149655 GCA_918026855.4 Phaedon cochleariae | reverse complement strand
GTACTTGAAGTACAAAAATGTACTTTGAATACTTGTCAAGTACTTTTACTTCAAGTAATTTCCAGCTCTGCATATGAAACAACTTCACGGAATAAAAGTTTGTGCCGTTTGACACAACTTTTTTCATTTAACATTTTTTCATATCTCTAAAAACGAAAGAGTTAAGGGGGATACCATTTTAAGAGGCGCACCCTGTACTCACAATTTTATTCTTTATCGAAATAAGTAAAAATAAACCGGATTACCCTTTCAAAATGAGATAAATTGAGGTCCATTTCCCGTCAAACCAGAAGTGACAGAAAACAATTGAATACGTCGAATAATGCATATTCATATACTATACTATACTCACACACCGAATTTCATTTGTTTATCTGTTGAAACAAAGAAGTTATAGGGGTGAGCCACTTTTGAGAAACACTCGGTATATATAGAATAACGCCAATGTCAGTGATTCGAATTGACCGCCAGGCTCAATGCGCTCTGATTGGTCTTCAAGAATCACTTATACGTATGTCGACGAATTCGTGCACCTAGGACGTTACAGGCCCGCTCGGAACATACAGGGCGTACCAAAAAAACAGTATTATCCCGACTGCTTGAAATACTATTTTGGAGTCGAAACTGGCACAGTTTTTCAGACAAGAAAATAAGAAGCAATAACATCTTTAACATTTATTTCAACATTCAGTAGGTACCTATATACAACAAATAAAAACATTAAATATTTTATTATGTCCGTGAAGAGGAGAGGTCAATAATGTTCGCTAAATACCCTTTTCTCGATATACAGGGCGTCATATTATAGTTTGAAATTCAAAAATCTTTGCAACATGTTGCGGAAAATGGAAAAAACATTCATTTAAATCGGAACTCCACAGAATACAAAACAAATTTCGAAATCATTATGATTATCACGAAAATAACTGAAAATAATTTTATTAAGTGGGGCAAAGGAATCTCCTCTGCTATACAGGGTGTTTCATGAGAAGACTCACATAGCCGAATGGTTAATAGGGGAAATCAAGACGAATTGATGTATATATATGAAAACATTTTTTGACCCTCCATAACGAAGATACAGGGTATTATATGAAATCGCTATAGAACTTTGATCGTCGATATTACAGAAATGATTCGTTGTAATCTGCTGAAATTTGGCAGAGACGTATCACTACTGAAACTATTCAAGATAACATATTATGAAAAAAAATATCCAGGGCCGAACTTGGGAAAATTTTATGATTCATTGTTATGTCAAAAAAGTTCCCTTTGTGACCACTTTTCTCGAAAAATTCCATCAGATTCAGAAAGATCATACAAAACTCTATAAGAACTGCTCTTCAATTTACACGGCACACTTTGACCGGTTCAATAAAAAAATATGGAACAAAATCTTTCAAATTAATTTTAAATTTCGACCTGTCAGATAACTGTCAACTCTCAACTGGTATCATGTGGATTGATTTTTTCTACATTTTTGTTGAATAGTTATATCGACAGAAAGATAGACGAAAAAAAACACGATATTTTCTATCGAAATTCCAGATAGATATTATTATTCCTGACTTTATGGATGTCGCTTGAAGTGAGATATCGAGTAGGTCCTGTTTTTCATTTGTGTGACGAGACGTGACGTTTGTTGATCATCCGAAGTGATAGGTATAGCTACTAGGCTAGTACTAGGTAGGTACCAACTGATGAAATTATGACATGAGGATTCATGTGCCCATATTACGGTGATTTATCAAATTAGTTATGCCATCACGCATAAACTCAGCTCAATTTTTTGTTATTGATACACTTCTGCAAGTGATATAAGGATATGCATTTGCTATTTATTAAAAATTCCAAATGCTCATCCTCGTGAAGGTTTCACTGCAACGTATTCTTGGGTCTGAGAATATTCTATGGTATTAAACATAGCATAGCATTTGGATTTTCGTCTTGTTCAGCATTTGGAATATGAAGTGGCACCTAAAGTGTAAGAATATTTGGATTACCAGTCTTTACCTATCAACAAACGTCACGTTACATAAAGTAAAAACAGGGCCCACTTTATAATAAATTTATAAAATAGAGTCACGAGTAATCATATCTATCTAGAAGTTCGGTCAAAAACTAACATGTCAAATCATAAAAAAATCAGAACTAATCTCTTTTGTCGATTTCTATCCAATAAAAATGTACAAAAATTCAATTTACACGAATCCAGTTAAAAGTTGAGAGTTATCAGCCAGGTCGAAATTGAAAATTCATTCGAACGTTTTTGTTCCATATTTTTTTGTTGAACCGGTCAAAGTGTGCCGTGTGAATTGAAGAGCAGTTCTTATAGCATTTTGTCTGATCTTCCTGAATCTGATGGAATTTTTTTAGAAAAGTGGTCATAAAGTGAACTTTTTTGACATAACAATGAAACATAACATTTTCCCAAGTCCGGACCTGGATATTTTTTTCATAATATGTTATCTTGAATAGTTTCAGTAGAGATACGGCGCTGCCAATTTTCAGCAGATTACGATGAATCATTTCTGTAATATCGACCATCAAAGTTATATAGCAATTTCACATAATACCCTGTATCTTCGTTATGGAGGGTCAAAAAATGTTTTCATATATATATACATCAACTCGTCTTGATTTCCTCTATTAACCATTTGGCTATGTGAGTCTTCTCATGAAACACCTGTATAAAGGTTAAAAAAAACCAGGCACATCTTAACAGCCTTTTCATTTCATTTTCAGAAGTGACACTTTCTTTTTGACAAGCGAATTTCACATTTGCGAGGCCGAGTGAACACAAAATATGTGAGTCAAACGAAGTCACTTTTGATCCGAATGAAACATATATGCTACTTTTTCAGCAACCGAAAGAATTAACAAAAATAAATATGTGAAGTAACCACCAATGTGACTTACTTGACAGATCATTATAATAGGTCGCGTGCACGAAGACCGACCCTGGAGGCAAAATATTGAAACACAACCTCATTCTTCTGTGAATTATTGAAACACAACCTCACTTTTTTATTTGGTTACAGGGGAATCAAAAGGTTGAAATAGTTTTTCACAATATTTTGGCATACGAATCGTGTTTCTTGCGTTATTCATTAATTCAAGCATGCCTTCGCATTGTGCTGTTGTACAATGCACAAAAAATGCAGCAAGAGACTAGGGCATATGATTTTTCAGGTAAATAGTAATCTCACATAGTTAGCATTATGAAATGTTGTCATTCCTAATTAAAATTCCTTCTGCCTTCTGCCACTTCTGCAATACAAGCTAATGCTGCTAATAGACTGAAAATGTCTACAACACACACGATCGTCAGCATGTCAGACCAGTCCTACCGATTGATTGCATGAATCCAATCTTCTTGCATTATTCTAGAAATTTCAGGTATATTTCTATTAGCTGATCCTATTGCAGAAGGAATTCCGATGAGAAATCAGAGAAATAACCAAATTTCAAAAATGAAAACTTTGTGAGTGACTATAGTAGGTACTTACTTTTGAATCATAATGTACCATCCGGATTTCTTCATCTTCCGCTGCAGTTTTTGTGCATTTTACAACAGCACAATGTGATGGCATTAGCGAATTGATGAATAGCGGAAAAATACGATTCATATGCCAAAATAATTGTGGAAAACTATTTCGATCACTTGTAAACAAATATGTTTTGCCTCCAGGGTCGGTCATCTGACAGTTCTTGCACGCGACCTATACCATTATTATAATATTACATTAGATGACTTTACTTTGTTACAATTTCTGTTGACATGCATCATCAGATACTATATACAGGCACGAATTCAATACTTTACCAGGAACTTGGATGCCGTGCGTATGCAATGCAACAGATAATCCGTGTGATGAGAATATTCTACCTGCATTTACAGATCAGGTTTATTCAATTTTCAATGATGTTCGAATTGTATAATTTCAATATAAATACAACAGAGAGTAACCCATTGCTGTATTCTATTATGAATCGATGAATTCATTTGGACCAGAGGTTTCAGCCCTGATACCAAATACCGCGCCAGTGCATATAGGTATAGGAAAAAGAAGTGGAAAATGTTGTGTTAGTGAGCAAATCGACAATAATAGTGATAGCGATTATTTATTTCTCTCTATATTCCACTGTGTTTGGCTTGGTTTTAAATAAAGGTAAACAATATCGTTGTGCGTGAGACAAATAAAAAGTATTGCTAGCCGTGATTATGCAAAAACAATTATCCAATCTATCAGATCACATTCCGAAAATGAATGGAATGCACAGATCAATCAAGTATGTGAATCTTGAAGGCTTTCCTGATCAAAACAAAAATACTTAATTATATAATATGGTGTATTTAAATCTCCAGCATCGGTATGAAATGCCAAAATCGGGAACAAATCAGGTATGCATCCCAACCCAAATAACCAACAATAATAATAATGTTGTTTAATTCTTTTCTTTTTTAGTTCCTAAGAGCTGAAGTTCAACTTTAGCTCCTAGGAACTAGAGGTGTTGAGTATAACATACCTATGCATGTTTGTGTCAGCAAAATAAACGTCCATTCAAGAGCTAATTGAGGTATTAAAATGAACGACTTTTGTGTCGGTTGCAGAGGAAAATAATCGCATCGAATTAAATTCAAAACTCAAATACTATTCAAGGTTTTACATCTCAAAATTCCTGCATAATTACAAATCGTGTTAGTTTAACTGTTCAACTGTCAAACTGATACTCTTCGTAATTATGCAAGAAGCTATATCGATGTATAATCCGCATATTTTGAAGTATTTATAGTATATTACTACTGAAAATAAACAGTAATTTTAAATATCGAACTTTGGCTCTTTGTATATGCAATAACGAACAGTGTGGGGTCCAAAATGGCACTAAGAAAGTCATATTATTCTTGTTCCCGGAACACATATTCAGTCTGTACCAGGATAGCGTTCGTATGCTCTGGAAGGTGATTGTACAGGATGATGGCTGGAATTCGAGCCTCATCATTGGGATCTCGTAAACCGTACAGGGTCGGTTGAAAGTTGCGCAATTTCATGCCTAATAAAATGCTGTTTTGTAACTTGGAGAATTTCGAATACGGAATATATACGGAAAAAACTGAAATTTCCTAAAACCTTTTTCATTTCATTCTCAAGTTATTCGATGAAATTAATCTAAATGAATGTCACTTTGTCATGACCGAGCTCTTTTTTCCTTTCCTACAAGTTGGCTATACCCAATTTGAAATACAACATTTCGTCTTCCAGAAACTAGCTATCATCTTATTCCGTTCAAATACGGAGCGGATTCTTTATTTAATTCATTCACACCTTTGAATATCTCAAAAGCAATGAGTTATCACAAATCTTGATTTTCAAATGTTCCGTTGGAAAAACAGTTTCTGTATTTTCTTCAATATTCAATACGAAACTGTCAATTTTTGTAAGCGAACCATTCTTCAAAAATAAGAAAGAAAATTCCGAATACTTTCGAATATATACGGAAAGAACTAAAATTTCCTAAAACCTTGTTTTATTTCATTCTCAAGTTATTTGATGAAATTAATCGAAATGAATGAGACTTTGTCATGGCCTCTTTTTATTTCCTACGAGTTGGCTATTTCAAATATGCCCCCCCTGAGATTATTTCTGCAGACGCCCCTGGGTAACTACAAAATTTACGAGTTGTTATTCTAGGATCAATGACGATCCAAGCGATAAAAAAATAAGAAGAAAACTGCATTTAAAGGGGCCTACCTTCAAGGGGCTGTAGTGTCCTTAGGAGAATTTTCGGACACATGTTGATGGGAACATTTCTTTCTAATTTTCATCTGCAGAAATACCTCCTGGAGTATACGGAAGTTATTCTGGGACATCCGGCCTATACCCTGTATAATATGTGTGGTGAACGGATTGACCTCCTCTTTACGGACACCCTGAATAATTTTTTCAAGATTCACTATTATGGTAGGGTTGACAATAATTTGCGGTCACCTAATAATTAACACTTGTGAAAATATACATATTTTAGAATACAGCTTCAAAAAGTATTTTTATTTTCATAAACTGCTATACTTTTTTCTCTCGTCATAAGTCTGTACAGAAAACTGCTCTGAATCGGAAACAATATAAGGAGGCGAGTGGACTAATTTTTTTATTTCTTATTTTCTTATTAAAAATCTTATTAAAAAAAATCGGTCGACTTTGAGGTGATGAAATCATCAATAAAGCCACGGTCTATATATATATATTGTCTATAATAAATTTGTGTATATGATAATTACATCATTTCACACTAGAGGACATTTCACTCGGTGAACGTGACAACACGACGCACGTCTTGTTGGCGTTGTCTTGTCAGTTCTCAGCATTCAGTACAATGTCGCACTGAGAGAAAACTTGAGTTATCATAATTGGAAATCTGATAACCGTTATTACGATATCTGCAATAAATAGGGGACAGATGTGTTCATGTGCTACCATAGATGAAGTGAATTTTCAGGTGACTTGTAGTTATGGCAGCTTATTCAATTTGCAAACTTGTATAAAAACACCGCTGCTGAATAACAACTACTTGTTCTAGTTTCTATGATAACACAGAATGTCGAATAGGAATTATTCCCATAAAATGTTGCAGTAACTCTCCACTCTACAGTGGTTATTAGACTATCGACATAAAACAGCATGTTTTTATTACTGGCACAGCCATCTTGAGGTAACGCAGTAATTCGTCTCATTTTATTATAGTTATCTGATATCTGCATGAAACCTGACATTTCGACATGCTTTTGTAATGTAGCTCATTTTCAACAGTTATCCCAATATTTTTCTACTCTAGTATATTCATCAAACAGTGGGTAATAAGGTTATCAACATTATTCGATGGTATGCATTATGAAACCGTGTTTTGAATTACTGCAATGAAAATAAATATCCTATCCACACTATCACTTTTCATGATCCAAAAGTTATTGTTTTCAAAAAAACAAAAAAATACGTTTAGTCTCTGAATTGAAATATTGGGGTATCTGTGGAAGTTTTTTGACATTACTCATTGATTTGTTCGGAGAGATATCATCTATATGCATTACTGACGAATTTATTAAGAAATGAGAAGTTGCATACTTATATTTACCCTTCCTTCGGAGTTATGATGAGAATTGTAGATAAAACTTCCCTTACAGAAACCCAGATATTTTGATTCAGAATCTCATCGATCATTTTGTTTTTGAAATAAACCAATTTTAGGCCTTGAAAAGTGGGTATGGAGAATACTTTTTTCATTGCAATAATGCAATGCACGGTGTATTCCACAGATCGGTTCACAGCCAGCACTAAAACGAAACTTTGCTACATCACAGACATTCACCAACAAGACACGGCTCTTTCGATTCGGACGATCGAAACCATTGAACAATAATTGAACACGGGCACCCATGACCGAGAACAGAGAAATGAACGCGATCTGTATCTTTGTCAGTCACAATACTAATGAAACACTAGAGCGAACTGAGCCGAATTACGATTGTCGAATGATTGCCTTATAACCGTCATACATGTGAATTGCTAGAGTTATTCGTCAACGTACAATGCTAGAAACCCAAACAGCTATGATAATTGGGACAAACATTATCTGAATTCACCAATGAGCATAATTCACATAACGAGCTGTCAATAAAAAATCTGAATGGACTAGAATTTATAAAATACTCATAATGTCATAACACGCCTGCGTTATGATGGTAGCAAATGTCCATTCAAGGGTATTACAAATGATTTACGAAATCGATTTTTATAATTACAGAATGGAGAGAATACTGTTGTAATAATAAAATGATCAGGAATAGGAGATTTCCTTATAAAGGTTATTACAATCAGAGCTGGTAGATATTTTTAATATCCAGTTTCTCTCAGTGCGCCAAGTCTCCAACATTCACCTGATATTTTGTTGTTGCTGGTTGTTCGAAAAACTCAAGAATGAACTATAATATCATAGGTTCCTCCTATTACGTTTCATTCAATGACAGGACTCTTAATTGGTGACTTGACAACCTTGCCTCATGGGCGGAAATGGAAGATTATCTGACAAATAACGAAACAACATAAAAAATGACGTTAGTTAATTAGGTTAGTTTGGGATGAGCTCTGAAATTCAACAATTTGGAACAACGCATAGACTCATTTAGATAAAAAAAAGCATGAGGAGTGTTGTAAAAATCAATTTCGGTTCCTAAAGACACAGTGGAGTAATTGAATGCCAATAATTCATTATCAGTCCACTTACCCATTTTTCTTAAAAAAATATTTTTTGTCCAAACTTGAAAACACGATATTTTTTTTTTCATTCATATTCATATTCATATTCATATTGGAGAGCGTTGAAAATACTGCTGTCCATTTACTGATTCAATAGTCGATTATAAACCCATCAGGGACTAAACTGCGAAAATCACAATTAACTGATAGGAATCAATGGTAAATTGTCTTTTTTGCAACCGACACAAAAGTCGTCCATTTTGATACCAAAATTAGCTCTTAAATTGACGTTTCTATTACTGACACAAAAATAGGTATGTTGCTAGGCAACATATTTAGTTCCTAGGAGCTAAAGTTGAACTTTAGCTCCTAGGAACTAAAAAGGATCTACTGGACGTCATCAAGAATAAACAACATTGTGACGGTTGGTTATTTGGGTTGAGACGCATACCTGATTTGTTTCCGATTTCAGCAGATTTGGCATTTCATACCCATGCTGGAGATATAAATACACCTTTATTATGGTTTAGTATTGGAATTATAAACATCTCAGTTAAGTATTTTTGTTTTGATCAGGGAAACCTTCAAGATTCAAATACTTGCTTGATCTGTATTTCATTCGTTATTCTCGGGATGGATAACTTGTTTTTGAATAATCACGGCAAGCAATAGTTTTTTTGTCTCAAACAACGATATTGTTCAGCTTCATTTTGATCATTAAGTCAAACACAGTGTAGTATGGAGAGGAATAAATAATCACTAGTATCATTGTTGATATGCTCACTAACCTAACATTTTCCACGTCTTGTTCCTATAGCTAGCACTGGCACGGTATTTGCCATTAGAGCACCTGGTCCATACATAAATATGTCACTCTGTGGTTGTATTTATATTGAAACTACAATTCGAACATCCTAGAAAACCTAACCTGCTGTTAATGCAGGTAGAATATTCTCACCACATGGATTATTTGTCAATATTTGTTGCATTGCATACATATGGCACGGCATTGGTGGTTACTCCACATGTTCATTTGAGTTAATTGTTTCGGTTGCAGAAAAAATAGCATGTTTCATTCGGATCAAAAGTGACTTTGTTCGACTCGCAAATTTTGCTTTCGCTCGGCTTCGCTAAACGCTCCGCCTCGCAAATGCAAAATTCGCTTGTCAAACAAAGTGTCACTTTTGATCCTAATAAAACAATCTACTATTATTGGGATCAAAAGTGACACTTTGTTTGACAAGCGAATTTTGCATTTGCGAAGCAGAGCCTTTATATAGCGAAGCCGAGCGAAAGCAAAATTTGAGAGTCAAACAAAGTCACTTTTGAATTTTGATCCGAATGAAACATGCTATTTTTTCTGCAACCAAAACAAATAACTGAAATAAATATGTGAAGTAACCACCAATGCCGTGCCATATGTATGCAATGCATCAAATTATCCGTGTGGTGAGAATATTCTACCTGCATTTACAGCAGGTTAATTCAATTTTCAAGGATGTTCGAATTGTAGTATCAATATAAATACAACCACAGAGTGACATATTTGTGTATGGACCAGACGCTCTAATGGCAAATATAGCGCAAGTGCCAGGTATATAGGAACAATACGTGGAAAATGATAGGTTAGTGAGCATATCAACATTAATAATAGCGATAATTTATTTCTCTCCATACTCCACTGTATTTGGCTTAATAATCAAATGTAGTTTAACAATATCGTTGTTTGAGATAAAAAACTATTGCTGGCCGTGATTATTCAAAAACAAGTTATCTATACCGCCGCGAATAACGAATGAAATACAGATCAAGCATCAAGGTGCATCAAGTATGTGAATCTTGAAGGCTTTCGCCTGATTCAAACAAAAATACTCAACTATACCCTTGAATATATACACTAGTGTGAATACTCAAAGACTATAAGGTGTATTTATATCTCCAGCATGGGTATGAAATGCCAAATCTGCCGAAATCGGAAACAAATCAGGTATGCGTCCCAACCCAAATAACCAACCATAACAATGTTGTTGATTCTTGATGATCTCTTGTACATCCCTCTTAGTTCCTAGGAGCTAAAGTTCATCTTCAGCTCCTAGGAACTAGACTTCAATAACTTTAGCTCCTAGGAACTAAATGTGTTGCCTAGCAACATACCTATTTTTGTGTTAGTAGTATAGAAACGCCAATTCAAGAGCAAATTTTGGTATCAAAATGGACGACTTTTGTGTCGGTTGCAGAAAAAAATTTGTTGTCTCGTGGGATTACGAAAAAGGCATAACAACACTTGACAGTTTGACACTTGCCGTTTCACATGAGTTTTCAGTAAGCGTACAGTCAGATATGAGTCAGATGCAATGAACATGCTGCAGAAATGGGCAGTGATAGCACCTATAATCACTTCTGCAATAAGAACGCTAACACCATCCAACCGCGATATTTTCTTTGCATTTGACTGTACAGTGTGAATCAAAGTTTGAAATCAAACAAAAAGCGAAAAAAAAACTGGTGTGTCACACATGTACCTATCAGAAAACGCTTCAGCTGAAGCTCATTTTCTGTCCTTGTGGCACAATATAATACTTATTTAATTAATGGAAGTATAGATAAATGAGTATGAGATGTTGATTGGTACTGAGACTTATAGCGAGTTTACGCATGATTTTGAAAACGATAATCAGATTTCTATAGGTGTAACCTGACCAGATTGTCTATATTTTTATACACATTGAAGGATTATATAGCTAACATCATGGTCCAAATAGATTTTATTTACAATCAACTAAGTGAAATTGTAAGTATATGTTGTTAACTTCGTCCAGCAAAGTCAGACATATACTCACCTATGTATAGGTATAGGTGTTTACAAATATCATAGTATAGACGTATGGGTCAATATATATTACAGTTCATATCACCCTGTGATTGATCAGAATGGTATGAATATTGATTTTATTCTATAGAATTTTTAACTTACCCAACCAATTTAGGTAATGATTTGGTAGGTATCGAATCTTTTCGGTAATGGCACGTTGAAAAATTAGACCAACTAACAGTACTTCACTATACATATAGGTAACAAAATAAGTTTGTGAACACCTACTAATGAATAACACAAAAATATAAGTAGTGTCTATATGGGGAATTTTCCATGCACCTATAGATAAACTTTGGCATTCATTGAATTTTTCCACACATTTGAGAAGCGAAATCAAGCCAGTGATTGAAGTGAGTTTTCATCTTGGGAATTTGTATTCACCTCCAAATAAGAAACTCCAGAAGTGTTGTCCTTCGTGAGGTCTTCTGAAGTTATTCTGCCAATAAAATAACTTCTGATATGACTTATTTTAAAACAACCACAAACCGATCTTTTAGTACCTATTTATCAACAATATATTGAATAGATAGAGGTAATAGGTAACTTCAATCACTATTATAATGATGGAATTCAAAATATACCCAATATACAGAAATAGAAGTTACATACCTGTTTCAGTTGAAAATGAGAGATTCGTGATTTCTTCTGATGCCCAATCCACAAAAAAATTTAATGGTCTTATCAAATTATCGCAAGGGCTGAACCAATAGATTATATTGCCAAAATACTATCTACATACAGGTTTTTTAAGCAATGACAGCTCTGTCAAATAGATGAGCATTATACTTGGGAGAAAATCAGATGGATACAAGACGATAAAAATGAAAATGTCGCTGTTATCTGTTACATCCGTACACTGAGGAAAATTGTGCTATTAGAGTTTTTGCTGAGATAATTCTTGCTACCATTACAAGAAATCATATAACCGTTATACATTTTCGAATAGAAGCAGCACCTTTAAATCCTATGATAGCGATAACGACTTTGCTGAAAGTGAATTTCTTACCACAGGAAGGTACACTGCTGTAGCTATCAGGCAGCCACTCTGAGACAGCATGATTTTTTTTATAATTGTCTAGCTGAACTACTACTAGTGAGCTATATGCTTGTGGCTGCGAGGTTCATCGCATAGAACTGCACTCGCTTCCAATAATACAACTGTCAGTCTGCCACGAAAATAATATTTGACGAACCAACTTGGGGTTATTTAGCGCCTACTTATCGTTATTCGATATTTCGCTGATTTGTCCCCCTCTATGTAAACATTTGTCAGACATCTTGCTTGATCAATCATTCACAGTTGGGCTCTTGATGCAAACCCATGTACAGGACGACAATCTCGACGACACGACATTCACGAATACTTCCCCTCTTGAATTCAATTCATTATTCAAAATCTGAATCTGAATTCAAATATAAAATGGAAACATTTTCAAACAAATGAAAAAGTCTTCTCTGTCCCTTTCAGTGCTTTCGTAGATCTGAGTAGGTACTTCAGTTATTATACCAGGATTGATGAAATGATAAAGGTGAGGTTTTTCGAGGTATTTCGTCTGAAATTCAAATATTTTACATTCAATAACATTTTCCTTTCTTTGGTATCATAAAACTTTAAAATGGTCAAATATGTTTCAGAGCTTCTCTATAGAATCTGGTCTAAAAACTTATTGTGAGCAAAAATGTGCGGGTGATGAAATCATTTGAATGATTTTGTTTTCCTGTACGCATCTGTAATAACTTGCCTGGTTCTCGAAATACAATGGTTTCAGAAGGTTTCAGAAAAACCCTTTTATTTTTCCTGAGGGTGCATGAATCAATTGATCTATTGAATTTCAAAGATCATTGGTCCGAAATTTTCTTTGGGAATCAATAAATTGCTATTCATACCAAACATCAGGGTGGAAATTATGGGAAGTGAAAGTGGATATCAGTCAAAATTTCACCTTTCTTGATGACAACAATCCTGGAAAATAACTGAATAACTATACAGAAAGAAGGTCATGCAACTATCTATATGATCACCCATCAAGAGTAGCATAGTTCCCTACCTACGATTATAACATTGCCCTACTCCCATTATTAGATGCACTCACTAGCGGTAGCAAAGTCAGATACTTACTACAGAAACATCGTCTAATAGCATCATACAGATGCACTCGCTAGTGACAGCAAGGTTCTATATCTAATAATCGCAGGTGGGTTATAATCAGCAAAGTCGACTTTATAATCACAGGTGATAACTCGCTTGTCCCCTATGCTATTAGAGTTTCTTGCTGGGGTAATTCGATTTCTGACTATGGTTAATAGAAATTTTCCTCAGTGTAGCTTATAGGAGCTCAAGTTCAACTTATGCTCCTAGCAACTAAAAGTGTTGCCTAGCAACAAACCTATATATTTGTGTCAGTAATAGAAACGTCAATTCAAGACCCAATTTGGGGATTAAAATGGACGACTTTTGTGTTGGTTGCAGAAAAAAGATATAACGAATTTTGTGAGGAGCTGTAGTA
Organism: Phaedon cochleariae; assembly: GCA_918026855.4. NCBI lineage: Eukaryota > Metazoa > Arthropoda > Insecta > Coleoptera > Chrysomelidae > Phaedon > Phaedon cochleariae. The sequence continues at coordinate 50,136,018 of OU896713.1, read as the reverse complement.
TTTGTCAAGCTTTCCATAATTCTAATCCAAGTGAACCACTATAGCCGAATGAAATTCCAAAGTAACCATGGCAAATAGTAGCATCTGACTCATTCAAAATTGGTGAAGATGATTACCTGATAGTTTGTAGTATAGTAGCTCAGCTGAGGTCATACGTTTGATGAGAAGGATATTTTCTGTTCATGGAATACCACAGGTTTTCCAAACAGATAATGGGCCTCAATATAACTCATGGGAGTTTAGAATTTTCGCTCGTGATTGACATTTCGAACGTTTTCACCTCATTATTTGCAATCGAACGGACTGGCAGAACGCTATGTTTGTATAGCAAAAAATCTGATCAAGAAATGCCAATGAAGGTAATTCCGATATTTACAAAGCTCTGCTCAATCGCAGAGAAATACGCTTAGAAACGATAATCTAGGATCTCCGGCTCAACCACTCTTTAGTAGGGTAATTAAAATATATTACCATCGGTTGATTATGCACTTGAACCAAAAGTGAATGAGGACAATCAGGAAGATCTCACGCGATTGCGACTGAAACAAAAACATTACTTAGATAAAGATTGTAAATCTAGAAATGACTTGGACGTAGGAGATCGAGTAGTCATACAAGAAAGGGCCTAAGAAGTGGATAGGTGCAAAAATCATACGAGAAGTAAGAAGACCGGGATCTTTTATTATCGAGAGCAATAATTGAAGTCAATCAAGCCGGTGGATTTGGACCTAGTTTTCTGAAGCTGATGAACAAGAAATTTAGGTTTGGAGAAGAACTTGAGGAAGAACATGAGACAGTTTGACGAAGAAATCAAGAAAGAAATAAAAAAAGAATATGTCGTTGTTGTGATAGAACTTGAGGAAGAACTAAAGGAAGGACATGAGAGACAGTTTGACGAAGGAATCAAGAAAGAAATTGAAAAAGAATAATGTCGCTGTCGTGATAGAACTTGGGTACTAACTTGAGGAAGAGAGACAATATGACGAAGAAGGAATGGAATGAAAAAAGAATATGTCGTCGTGATAGCAGATATGAAGACTTGGCGAGATACTATTGGCTGGAAGGCGTAGTTTTGTCTACTCATACCAGAACAGATGGCCAAGTAATAAGCGTGAATGTTACACCTAATAACTAAAAGTACCTATCGTCGACCAGAAAATTGAGTAATGAAGGGTTCATTGATGAGAGGAGAAAGTGAAGAAATATTGTTTCAATAATATTTTGATTTGTACACTCGTGATATGATTGATGTTGTTATGGTGGAAAATGAATAAAAATATAGTTCAGTTGGTAACAAAATATGAAGAGGGAACAATTTCATACAATTGCTTCAGCAAATGAGGACAGAAATGGTTTACTTGAAGAGCTACACTGAGGAAAATTTCTATTAACCATAGTCAGAAATCGAATTACCCCAGCAAGAAAGAAACTCTAATAGCATAGAGGACAAGCGAGTTATCACCTGTGATTATAAAGTCGACTTTGCTGATTATAACCCACCTGCGATCATCTGTATGATGCTATTAGATTAGACGATGTTTCTGTGGTAGGTATCTGACTTTGCTACCGCTAGTGAATGCATCTAATAATGGGAGTAGGGCAATGTTATAATCGTAGGTAGACTTTGCTACTCTTGATGGGTGATCATATAGATAGTTGCATGACCTTCTTACTGTATTCAGTTATTTTCCAGGATTGTTGTCATCAAGAAAGGTGAAATTTGGACTGATATCCAATTTCACTTCCCATAATTTCCACCCTGATGTTTGGTATGAATAGCAATTTATTGATTCCTATAGAAAATTTCGGACCAATGATCTTTGAAATTCAATAGATCAATTGATTCATGCACCGTCAGGAAAAACCAAAGGTTTTTTTGAGTAATTGCGATGAAAAAAATAATTTTTCTGAAACCTTCTGAAACCAAAATGTTACCAGTATAAAATCATTCAAATAATTTCATCACCTGGACATTTTTGCCCACAATAAGTTTTTAGACCAGATTCTATAGAGAAGCTCTGAAACATATTCGACCATTTTGAAGTTTCATGATACCAAAGAGAGGAAAATGTTATTGAATGTAAAATATTTGAATTTCAGTCGAAATACCTCGAAAAAACTCACCTTCATCATTCCATCAATCCTGATATAATAACTGAAGCACTCAGATCTACGAAAGCACTGAAAGGGACACAAAAGATTTTATATTTGTTTGAAAATGTTTCCATTTTATATTTGAATTCAGATTCATATTTTGAATAATGAATTGAATTCAAGAGGGGAAGTATTCGTAACTGTCGTGTCGTCGAGATTGTCGTCCTGTACATATGGGTTTGCATCAAGAGCCCAACTGTGAATGATTGATCAAGCAAGATGTCTGACAAATGTTTACATAGAGGGGGACAAATCAGCGAAATATCGAATAACGATGAGTAGGCGCTAAATAACCCCAAGTTGGTTCGTCAAATATTATTTTCGTGGCAGACTGACAGTTGTATTATTGGAAGTGAGTGCAGTTCTCTGCGATGAACCTCGGAGCTACAAGCATATAACTCACTATAGTTGTAGTTCAGCTAGACAATTATAAAAAAAAATCATGCTGTCCCAGAGTGGCTGCCTGATAGCTAAAGCAGTATACCTTCCTGTGGCAGGAAATTCACTTTCAGCAAAGTCGTTAATGCTATCATAGGATTTGAAGGTGCTGCTTCTATTCGAAAATGTATAACGGTAATATGATTTCTTGTAATGGTAGCAAGAAATATCTCTGCAAAATTTCTAATAGCACAATTTTCCTCAGTGTAGGATAGAATAGCTCTAACCCAATAAAAAAAGTCCGGAACAACCATAGAGTCAGCTAATCGTCATTGAGTGTATAATCTCTGTATTGAGGATGGAAAAAGTAGGTTGTCGAAATACGTATTCACGTTTTTCTAAATATTAATGTGGTACTTTTGGGTATATTTTGTGTATCTGAATTCAAGAGTTCAGCACAAACACAACACGAGGTAGTTTACTAACTCAAAATGGCGTCTCACCACTCTCGTCATTCGCCATATGTTATTCATCTATACGCACGGACAATGGATATGCATTCAACGTCTGAAAACATTTAGCCTTGAAACAATATACATGATATGTACACATAAGCATCATAGTGGCTGCTGGAATATCTTATTATAATTTGACGCTTTTCACTTATGGAGATCGATCTATATAACACATTCGGTCGCTTTCTTCGATGCCTATAAAAAACATGTGATGCACTATTTCAACGGCCACTGCAATGCTACGATCGTTCATAGAAATCACATACCGCACCCTTGCGACTGAAGTGTCAACTTAACTGAGTTAATACTACTTATTACTACCCACACTACCAAAACTTCTCGATTCATCAACCATCAGAATTGTATTATGTTAACTTTCATGATGGCTCGTGTGATGGCGTTTGTGTCGTTTTTGACGATTCAGTAACAGTACCGGTCGACCTTTATGCGAATAACTTGCCATTGGAAAGAAACATGATAAGAGATTTGCAAGAACTGGTCGACATAAATTGCATACCTGGATATCTCGTTCCATAATCTCCTTTCAAAAAATATGCATGGTTGAAGTTGTTCATTGCTTTTACTAATTGTTGTCGAATTTCTTCATTCAGTTTGGATTTTCTGAACCAAAGATTGGTAAGATATAAGTGATCATAGTAGGTAGGTACAACTAGTTCATCTGAAGGTTCCAAAAGTTACAATTTGTTCAATGTTCTTAAACTTGTCGCCAACCTTGAAATATATCGAACAACACTTAACCAAAACTCGTTCGTCTATAGGAAGGCAGGGCTTTGCAATTCTTTGCCAATTCAAGTATTTCCAAGGAACCTCTGGAAGTTTAGAAAAAAATCCGAAACCTACCTCCTCTCCATTACCTCCCTACGCACGATATTTTTCGAACATCATAGGTACTCCCTTCCGTGCGTTCCAAGAAATAAAACAAAATTATACCAACCAAAATTTGGTGGAACCTTTGTTATGGGTATAGAAATTGGAGAAGTTATTCTTCGGGAATATGAAGCTTTTAGATATTAGTTTGTCATTTTTATAATCCGGTTTTACTTCCTTGAGTGGTAGTAGTTTTCAAGACAATATTTGAGAATTCAATGATTATCAGTCAAAATCTCTATAATATTAGAAATATATCAGATTTATTTATTTCCATCCTCATTTGAAATAAATGTTCAAGATCAAGAACCCAAATCATGTGTTCCTTGTTCGAGCAGTAGACATATTCTGGGAACAAAATCTGGAGTATTTTCCGAGAAAATTAGAGAATATTTTGTATTGAAATAGCGATATGATCCTGAAGTTTTCAAATGAGTGTTCAAAAGTAAAACTATGCATATCTATCATGCAAAAATGACATCTTCATCTCGATTATGCATTAGATAGAAAAAGTGACACAACTGAAAAACATGATTTTGAACTAATTTCAAGTAGGTTATTGAGCCATCATCTTACTTTGAATTTGATTCGGTTTAGACAATTGGAGTTTTTCGTGTTTCCTGGAAATACTTACAATTTTGACTCGTGACACTTCTGTCGCAAGGGTGCGCTTTACATTCGATATACTTTCCGTTTGGAACACCCAATGTTTACGTTATCTTCGAACATACAATGATGGATGTTCATAAATGTTTAGACTTCTAGTGGACCTGAAATGGATGGCCAGTAGATATTATCATGTGCTGTGTATATTCAAGATATACCTACCCGATACGGATGATCAATTTTAATTTTAACAAAAACACTGTTACATATTTGAATTCGCCTTCATGTTGATGTAGTATAGGTGCCTACACACGTCAATATAATTGAGAATCTTTCAATAAAAGAAAACGTTGACACACACTGGCATCAATTATCTGATAGTTACCAAGTCATTATTGAACAATAACATCAGTATATAGAATATATAGAAGGTGATCTGATAAATTTGAATGATTTTCTTCAATACTCCACTCATTCATTGTCGATCTAAATGAAAAAGCTATAGTTGGTAGGCGAGAAGTATATAAAATTATGTGCGTCTGCCTGTCAATGGCGCTACTGTATAGGAAATAGAGCCATTGTAGGAAATTGTCAATAGAGCCCATTTGTTTCAATGTCACTGAAACTGCAGGAGGATTCTGTTTCACGATCGTCGATTTTCGTACGATACGATGATGAACTCGAAGTCGAATTCATTTCCTATTCTATTTCTCGATCAAGTCGCGATCGAATTCGACTTCGGAAATCGTCGGTTTTTTGGCGAAATGGGATAATGAGGTTATATTGTTTATGAATTTCAATATTTTCAATCCCAAGATTCCCAAGACAAATATAAAAATAATTCTAATTGGCTCAGATGGTATTTCAGCAGCTAAAGATAATTCGTTGACGACAAGAACTATAAAACAGAAGTAGGTACCTACCTAATCCCTCTTTCTTTACCTACCTCAAAAAAGATTTATTGGGCTATTTAGATTCAAAAGGTTGATTCGTCTTCTCTTCTGATATAATCATTGAGACCCCACTTATTAGTGGTTTGATCAAAGTATGAAGGGAATATACAGGGTGTTTCAGTTTTTTGTAGCAGGACTTCAACAGTTTGAAGAAGTCATTTTTTCAAGATGAAAATCTCAAACAAACATAATATATGCGTGGGAGCTTCGTTTCCGATTTACAGGATGTCAATGTTTCAGATTTTTTAAATGTATTTTCGATTTTCTCCTACAATTTTCAGAATAATTGATTGAAATTTGGAACACCTAATACACTTCAAAAACTCAATATTTGAGGCTATTGAGCGTTTTTGAATACCTACAGGGTGATAAACTTTCAGGGGTCGTACCCAATTCAACCCTGTAGAACTTTTTTACGTGTCGCCTCTGCTTTCAATGGGACATAGATTCAGATTGTCTCTGCAATTTGGAAACTTTTTGCCCCTATGGAAATTTTTCGAAAACTGTATGGATCTCGAGATAAATGCCAAAAATAAATCACCTGCAATAAAACCGTTATTTCTCAAACACACTTATTTGACATTTCTTAAACATTTACTGAAAGTCTGTACCTGTAGGTATTTACAAACGCTCAATAGCCTCATATATTGAGTTTCTGAAGTGCGTATTAGGTGTACCAAATTTCAATCAATTATTCCGAAAATTGTAGGAGAAAATTAAAAAAACATAAAAAAAATCTGAAACTTTGACACCCTGTAAATCGGAAACGAAGCTCCCACGCATATATGTTTGTATGAGATTTTCATCTTAAAAAAATGTCTTTTGCAAGCTGTTAGAGTCCTGCTACAAAAAACTGAAATACCCTGTATGGAATGTCAAATATTCTGTGCATTGAGATTTTATGCAAGAGGATGATGCCAGAGATGCTACCTTATGGCATTTCTCAGGAGTTCACTCGCCAAGCCCCAATGAATTTACTTGGCTTAGCCTGATTCACCGTTTTTTATTGATTTCACGACCATTTGACTCTGAAAATCATCCTGTGGCCGTGGCCATGTTCTGCGTTGTTCTAAAAATGTTATTTACATTTTCCAGTGGGCATCTCTGAGTTCGAACGACATCGAAAATTAGTTATATATTATATTTATGAAGTAATGAGTTGATCACACACTTCCAAAGCTGTGTTTCACATAAACAAGATGATCTAACCTCAAATTCAGATGAAGATGAAAAGAAACATTCGATGACAAATAAGGATACAATAAAGGTTTGTTAATCTGTGACTATAATAAGGATAGAATGACAAAACGCATCGACTCGACTCCTCTTGAGTTTTGAGTTATCGAGGAATCGAGTCGAGTTTACACGATTCATTCGAGAAACAGAATACTAAATATCGAATAAAGATGGCCGATTCGACTCGATTCGTGAAATAGAAACTCCCTGCTGTTATAGGTCGAATTTGATGTCTTCTTCTATTTTTTTCCATACCGTGCCTACTCAACCAGTCAACCACAGATATTGAACAGGAGAATATTTGTAACGATTCGTACCCTTTCGTGCGCTCCAAGCGATAAAAAAAATCGGTTTCTTGAAAAACATCGATTGTGACACTGCCAAGGATTTGCCTCAGATTGAGGGGTGGCACAGGTAAGTTTCTGAGATCTACTATCCAAAGGATGTCGGATGGCATAATTTTCATCCCGTTTTCATATCGCGAAATGAAGTACAAATTACCGCACAGGAGAGTGCCATTTCTCAATCATTTTGCAACCGGCTCTCGTACTACTGAAACTGAAGGAGAAAAAGGAGGTGTACCATGATCCTGTTACATCCGGTTCACCTCTCGCCTAAAACTAACTTCCATATACAGGGTGTTTCACAGGTAAAGGGGAATATTTCAATGGTAGATAGGGGTCACCAAGGTGGTTCTGAAAATACCATATTTGATAGGTCTTAGAGTCTTCATAACGGAGATACAGGGCGATTTATCGATTTCGAATAATTATTCATTCGTCTATAAGTATTGAACTACCCAGTATATTTTTCTAAAATTTGGTATGGAGCTTGAACTTGGGACGTTGAATGCATCCACCTATTGGGCGAAGTGAAAATCTATAGGTTTGACTTCAGGAAAAATTTTAAATTTATTCGAAATATTAAAATAGGTAACACACTGTATGTAATAATTGACAAAGTTCATCAAAGGATCGTGAAGAGGAGGAAAAACTGAACTGGATTTGATGCTTTTTGTTTTCCCGCCACCAATTCTCATCGTAACAATCATAAACAGGAAGCTAAAAGTATGTCAATTTCAAGAGTATTAAAATTATGGAATCACTTTCAATTATGATTATTTGATATATTCTTATTAAATGATCGTTCGAAAGAACTTACTTAGTCTCACAGTCTTTATAACAGATATACAGGGTGAAATATCACTCGTCCATAAGTATTAAACTACCCATCGCAGTAATATTTTCTCAAATTTGGTATTGAGCTTACTTGGGACGATGGATTCATTGACCTATCAGGCAGAATGAAATACAGGAAAAGTCTCATAGTCTTTATTATAACAGAGATACAGGGTGAATTATCGAATTATAATTCCGCCTGATAGGTTAATGAATCCATCGTCCCAAGTAAGCTACATACCATATTTGAGGATATATTACTGGGTAGTTTCATACTTATGGACGAGTGAATAATTATTCAAAACCGATAATTCACCCTGTATGTCCGTTATAAAAACTGTGAGACTTAGTAAGTTCTTTCGAGCGATTTTTTGACTAAAATATATCGTATAATCATAATTGACACTGGTTTCATAATTTCAATACTCTTCAAATTGACATACTTTCAGCTTTCTGTTTATGATTGTTACGATGAGAATTGGTGGCGGGAAAACAAAAAAGCATCAAGTCCAGTTCAGTTTTTCCTCCTCTTCACGATTCCTTTGATGAACTCTGTCAATTATCACATACCTACAGTGTTATTTTAATATTTCGAATAAATGTAAATTTTTCCTGAAGCCGAACCTGGATTTTCTCTTCGCTCGATAGGTGAATGAATTCAACGTCCCAAGTTTAAGCTCCATACCAAATTTTAGAAAAATATACTGGGTAGTTCAATACTTATAGACGAATGAATAATTATTCGAAATCGTTAAATCGCCCTGTATCTCCGTTATGAAAACTCTAAGACCTATCAAATATGGTATTTTCAGAACCACCTTGGTGACCCCTATCTACCATTGAAATATTTCCCTTTACCTCTGAAACACCCTGTAGATCGACAATGACTAGTTAATATTTTATCCAAAAATTACGCTATGGCAGATTAGTCTTCTAGATCACCCTGTTTATGGAATCGAAGGCTTCTCCCAATTGTGAGTTCGAATCAGCCCAATTTCGAATTTCGTCGCTATGGTGACTTCGATATTTTTCATCTTCAATACTAATTGTATGATTTTGATATTTTTAGAATGACATTGACCTACATCACAATGAAATGCTGTATCACATTCCCCATTTAGTACTCAATACAACAACAAATAAATAAATCTCGCCACTATAACTTCCGATGATTGTCTGCTAAATATGGAGAAAAACTCTAGTGAGCTGTAACAACTTTTTTTATCGCTTGGAGCGCCCGAAAAGAAATCCCTATGATGTTCAAAGAACATCGTGCGTTCCTAGGGAGGATAGGGACAGAAGGTAGGTATTGGAATTCTTTTTGAACTTCTGGAGATTATATGTTGTTGGGAATACTTCCTCAGGCAATTAATTCCAGAGCTTAGCCGTTCTATGGATGAAGGAGTTTTGGTGAAGTGCTGTTCGACATCTTTCGAGGTTGACAACGAAAGGATGTGCTGACTGGGCTTGTCTAGTTCGTCTGACTGGTATTGTTAGTGAAGGGATGATAGCAGAGATTTCCGAAGAACATTTCCCGTGGAAGTATCGATAGAAAAGTGAAGGGTCACCGACCTTTCTACGGTGTTTTAATGATGTCAAAGAGTGAGTGAGTGAGTGTGGCGTCACCCACCAGGCGAATGGCTCTTCTCTGGATGGAATCTAAGAGCATCAGCGTATATTTTGGTGCTGAACCCCATATGTGGGAACAGTATTCTAGAACAAGCCGTATCTGCGCTTTGTAGATCATGAGAAGCTGTTGAGGTGTAAAGTAGCTTTTCGCGCGGAACAAGAATCCGAGTTTTTGTGAAGCAGCATTTGCGATGGACCTGACATGATTATCCCATGAAAGAGTGTTGCTGATGGAAATACCGAGCATAGATATGATGGACTTGGTGGGGATGGTGGTGCCAGACATTACAATATCGGGTATACCGAGTTCAGCCTTTCTATAGAAAATACAGGCTTGAGTTTTGGTGGCGTTGAATTCAACTAGGTTGTTGGTTCCCAGGTCTGCTCTAGAGCTCAGTTGACTGTATGACCACTAGAGGATGTTACCGTATCCGACGGAATGATCTTCACTCTTTTATAGAAAATTAAAAAGTTTTGTGGTTATCTAAGATGTCATTGTCAAGAGCTGTCGCGCCATCGTGACTTGTATTGTATTTTTGCCTAAAAAATCTCTCCTTCTCAATTCTCATTGTTCTGATATTCCTTTCGTTCCTAGACACAGTTTTGTGTTCTGCTCCCATCAGTATCATAGTAGTTTATTCTGATTGATAATTTGTTACAATTTCTGTCTCTCACCAGAAAATGTGAAACCGACTCAATTCATGGATTTCCAAGTGATATTTCTTTGATACATAAGTGGATGAATTCGATATTGAGTGTTACAGGTTCATTCCAAGTGAGATAACCAGAGCCCTGATCAAAAGCTAATAATCGATACTACTGATTCTACCACTCATTCAATTTAGGTGTAGAACGTTACGAAATTAGCGAATATTGTAGTGTCTGTAGCAACCATTTTGAAAAAGAATGATTTTTGAAATTTTTTAGTGACTGAGTGACCGTGACCCGTGACTATGTCGTGATACTGAACTCAAACTCATTAAACAAACTACGCCGCCGGCCGAGACTGCCGAGGGCACCGCTGAGGGAGCTGCTCAACTCGTTTACGATTTTCAAGGTTATGTAGGTTTGACAGGAAAGCAATTGCCTCGAGTTGACCGTATGGCGGCACTACTGTGTCGGCCACAAAAACCTGTAGGTGATTTCCCTTGTTTGAGCAGTCCAGATACTACAGCTCACTAGATTTTTTCTCCATATTTAGCAGACAATCAATGCTTCCGATTTATGAATTCTACTTCTTTCTAGACTTATATTCATGTTGGACCACTCTGTATGTCTACTGATAACCTTTACCGAAGAAATGCATATTATTTAAGAATAAGTTCATTGATTGTACTCCATCAAGAGATAAGACACATTAAATATTGTTAACATTGATTTTTTTCTTCCTACTAAAAAATCTATACATATGAACTAGAATACGTGTTATTCACGACTGAAGGAGAAACTTGGCTTTTAGAAACTATTCTGGATGATCCAGAGCTTATAACTCCACCTGATAGTTCTCTCATCAATTCTCACTATTGAAAGAACGTCCTCAACTCTAAAAATCAACATCAAAGTAGTACCATTCAACAGATCTGTGAGCCGTTCGTCATGATAAAAATGACAGATTATTCGCGAACCTTATAAATAATATAGTCTATTATTCGACGAGCGTATAATGATGACTATTACCCACGAAGATGAAGATTGCAATACGAGCCGAAGACAAGTGTTCTAAGTGAGCTGTATAATCATCTGAGTGGGTGAGAGACATTATACCTAATCTACATCTATTCAAATATCAAAGCAAATTCAAGGGTAAGAAAAAATATTTGAAAATCGGATAGTTCATATGACAACATTGTGAAATCTAATTGAAGACCTCAGTGTCATCCAGAACTGATATGGTAATCTCTAGAATTGATCAACAACTCATGAGTTGATATAATTTGTCACTGTTCGAATATGCTGAAACAGTGTGGTGTGATTATCGTTCCAAAGATATCAGTCTTCAATATGAATTTCATAAAGGCCAATCAAGTCTCTGCATCATCCATCATGCCAAAGCGAGTTTCTCCTACAAAACACGACAATCATTTTCTAACCGTACTCAATCCCATCATCTATTCCTACTTAACAAACAAGTCTTTTAGTGTGGAACAAATAGAGGAGTCGCACATCTCTGAGGAATCCTCATCCCCCTTGGAAAACCACGCCTTGGCCCGACCAGCAGCCCCCTTACTTTCACCCTTCTCCGCCGCGGAGACAGCCTGACCTTGACCTTGACTTTGCGCTTGACCTTGGCCCTCTGGCGAAGTCTTCCGGAGGAAGACCTCGATGGCGCTGCCGAGAGCGTGAGGGTCGACCAATGAGCCGCTTCTCTCGTCCCACATGACCTTGGAGGGCTCCCGCTCGACGATGCTGTCGTCCTTGGGTGCTGATTGGTCGACCTTGGGGGCCGGTTGGTGTCTCTTGGCCAGCCAGTTGGAGGGGGTCACCGGTTTGGCGTCTTTGTCTTGCGTTTTCGCTTGTAGTACGGACACGTCGAAACTGTTGGACCTGCAAGATGACAATAATTTTCATTGGATATAGTGAGATCGATGGATGATGAATACTGCGCAAGATGCTCGAATTGGAGGTTTTGTTTCATCTTTTGGGTCGTACGGAAAGGAATCCCTATTATTCTCAAGAAACATCGTGAATCTTTATCTTTGTTTTCTGACAAAAGCAAACGACGTCGCGCACTTGTAATGATGCCAGTTTATATTGATATTATCTCTTATTCAATCATGAGTGATAAACGCACGATTTAGCGTTTTCATTCTTAGTCAAGAAATTTCAAGATTTCTTGGTTTCTTGACACGAAGTATTGGTATTGACATAACATTTATTGTCTTTTTTCGAAATCCAGAATTACTCTTTGTCTTGATCTTGTCTTGAGATTTTGAAGAAATTGGCGACCCCTTATTATAGTTCTTAGGAATACTTTCGCATTGGCAGAGAATTCTGAAGCTTTTGTTATGTTTTAATGTACTTACATTATTTCATGTAATCATTTGTTTCACCCTGTTATGTGATTTATATCTTGTTATCTCTGAGAAAAACGAAAAAGAAATGACATTGATAATAATAAATAATTCTTACACTGAGAGAACTTTTAATTGACGAAAATATAATAGAAAATCTATATTAACCTGAATTGCATATAATATTGCAAGAATAGTCGTTAATATTTGGTCCTTCGACCCTTGAATCGATCAGCACTGTGGTAAAAATACAATGGAAGCGAAATCAGAAGACATATACGACGCAGCAAACGACTTCAAGATAAAAAAGCGACAAGACAAGCTGCAAGCGGAAGTAGACTACGAGTCGTTGATGTTGGAGAAGACAGACAAGAAACCCAGAGAGACAAGAAAGACGAAGAGAAAAGTTATATTGAAGATGCCAAGTCTAAGTCAAAAGCAAGTAGAAGCAGCAGAAGCAGCATAGCATCAAGAAAGAAGAGAGCCGAAATCGAAACAGCTATAGAAAAGAAGAAATTCGAACAAGAAATGTTAGATCTCCAGTTAGCACTCAAACTGGCAGAAATTGAAGGAAATGATGATAGCAGCGAGTCCGATTCTAAGTCCGAGTCGATACATGAGTCAATTAAACCAAAAGTGGAGGAATGGATGGACGGTCAGCTTCCATGGGATAACCGACATGACCCAGCTTCGACTTGGGATGAAAGAGATAGGTACAGCGTGGTCACAAGTAAAAAGGATGAATTACAAGGATATGAGACGGTAAGAGATTCGAGATTTGATGAATATGAAGGAGCTTCCACTTCCCGCCATGAAAATCCAATTACACTTCCTCAAATTACAAAGATTCTGACACGACAATCCTTGCCGAAAGATTTATCAATATTTGACAGAAATCCACTCGACTGGCCAAACTTCATTAATCAATTCAGAAATTCATCAAAAATTTGTGGTTTTTCCAATGAGGAGAATCAATTCAAAGAAATGGAAGAAAAGAAATACATCAGAAAACTTTCAAAGATTGAAAGTGAAGTAGTAACCGATAAAACCTGGTATTTACCCCACTTCGGAGTTGTCAATCCGAACAAACCGAATAAACTTCGAATCGTTTTTGATGCGTCAGCATGGAGGTATCAGTCTGAATGATTGTTTATTGATTGAACCAGACCTGTATAATTCACTGCAAACGATACTTCTCAATTTCAGAATAAAGAGATATGCTTTCACATCAGACATAAGGGAAATGTTTCTCCAGGTGAGAGTAAGAGCAGAGGATTGTTGTTCTCAAAGAATACTCTGGAGAGGACTACAACGTGACGTAGAACCTGACGTTTACGAAATTTTAGTAGTATTTTTTGGCTCAACATGTGGTCCCTGTCTCGCTCAAGAGGCAAAGAACAGAAATGCCAAAGACCACGCAGATACTTTTCCTGATGCTGCAGAAGCTATTATACATCACCATTGGAAGAGGTTAAGAAATTGATTCGGGAAGTTATATATGTTCATGAACAAGGTGGTTTTGTTATTTGCAATTGGATTGCTAATGAAAACAAAGTACTTCAGGACGTAGATGCAGAACTTATAGCACAAGGACATAAGAGATTGGAGGGCAATCATGAAGAAAGAATTCTAGGTGTTTATTGGAATCCTGTACAAGATTCCTTCTGTTTTCAGACGAAATTTAATAAAATCAACAAAGATATCTTAGAAAATCGCAGAAGACCAACAAAAAGAGACATTTTAAAAATTGTGATGTCAGTTTTCGACCCACTGGGATTTTTAGCAAATTTCATCGTACAAGGAAAGGTTATTTTACAGAATATTTGGAGAAGCCAGATCGGCTGGGACGATGAAATCACTGACGCTCTCAATGATCAATGGCAAAAATGGTTTTCTGATCTGCAGAATATCTATAAATTCCAGGTTCCTAGGCAGTATTTCACATTGAATCGTCTTTGTAGCGATATACAGTTACACGTATTTTGCGATGCATCTGAGACAAGCTACGCAGCAGTCGCATATATCAGAATTCAAGAAGATCAAACAATTCAAACAAACTTCATCACTGCTAAGACAAGAGTAGCGCCTTTACGACCTTTATCGATACCAAGACTGGAATTACAAGTAGCTTTGATGGGTGCTCGTCTAGGACACTCACTCAAAAAGACAATGGACCTGAAAATTGCTTCTACCTTTTATTGGTCGGATTCGCGAGAACAGTTCTGCAATGGATACGTTCAGAAGCACGACGATACAAAGTCTTCATAGCTCAACGTTTGGGAGAAATACAGGATATCACTAATGTAAGCGAATGGAACTACGTGAATTCGAAAGAAAATGCAGCTGATGATGCCACCAAACGAAAAACTAATTGGGACAGTGAGAGATGGATAAATGGTCCTGATTTTCTGAAGAAATGCCCTGAAGACTGGCCGAAAGAGTTTGGAAGTAATAATAATGACTTAAGTATCAACCCAGATGATTTGGAAGAAAAACATATAGAACAAATATTCGTTATTTCGTTGAAAGAAGTTTCACTGATACCTGACGTCAATCGATTCTCGAAATGGCAGCGATTAACTCGAACCACATCTTATGTTTTGAGATTCATCGATATTATCAACAGAAGATGCACAAATGAAGGGGAACTATCAGTAGAAGAAATCAACAAAGCCGAAAATCTCCTCTTCAAGAAAGTACAGGATGATTCTTTCATTGAAGAAATTGCTGCATTGAAAAAAAAGAAAACATTTTCCTCAGGTAGTAGACTCCGTACATTGACTTGCTATCTATCGGAAGAAGATGGTCTCCTAAGACTTGCTGGAAGATTAGAAAAATCAACACTGAGTTCACAAACAAAAAATCCAATAATTTTAGATCCACAACATAAAATCACGAGACTTATTGTTCAAAAATATCACGAAGATGTTCACCATCATAGCCAAGAAACCGTTATAAATAACTTACGACAAAAATTTTGGATTTTGAGAATGAGACAAACAGTAAAAAGTATCTGGAATAGTTGTCAGCTTTGTAAAATTCGACGTGCAACCCCGAAGATTCCAGTTATGGGACAACTGCCAGAATGCCGAATCCAACCGACAATAAGAGCGTTTATGAAAACAGGCATTGATTATTTTGGACCATTGGAAGTCACAGTGAAAAGAAGCCGGGAAAAAAGGTATGGGGCTATTTTCACATGCATGACGACTCGTGCTGTTCATTTGGAAATAGCTCATGATCTGAGTACCAACTCCTTCATTAATGTGCTACGGCAATTCGGTTGTCGAAGAGGCTTTCCAGACGAAATCTACTGTGACAATGGTTCATGTTTCAAGAGTGCTGAAAAGGAAATATCAGAAGAATTTCGAAAAATGCAGAAGAATGAAATAATGAAATTTAGTGCGACGAGGAAAATTAATTTTTTCTTCAATCCCCCTCTAGCACCTCATACTGGTGGAAGCTGGGAAAGATTAATACAGAGTATCAAAAAGATAATGAAGGATATTTTGAAGTCAAGATATCCACCAGAACATGTACTCCGGACTGTACTTTTAGAATGTGAAAGTATCTTAAATTCTAGACCACTGACTCATGTATCACTTGACTCGGACGATGCAGAAAGTTTGACACCAAATCATTTCCTTATTGGACCCTCTCATATTTCTCCGCCATTGACTGAAACTGTGGAGAAAGATCTGAACTTGATGTCCTGCTGGAGAGCCACACAGAGGTTGGCAGATTTGTTCTGGTCAAGATGGACGAAAGAATATTTGCCAACATTGATCAAGAGCAGTTAATGGTTTCAAGACAGCGGAGGAAAAGGAATACAAGTAGGAGACATCGTCATCATGGTTGATCCAGATGGACCTCGAAATTCATGGAAGAAAGCTGTAGTTATCAAAGTCTACCCAGCAAAAGATGGAAAAATCAGAATAGTTGATGTGAAAAATTCCAATCAAACTGTATATCGACGACATGTATCAAGACTTATTGTACTGGATGTGAAGAAGTAATTGCCTATATCCCAGGTCAATTACTGGATGGGAGAATGTTATGTTTTAATGTACTTACATTATTTCATGTAATTATTTGTTTCACCCTGTTATGTGATTTATATCATGTTATCTCTGAGAAAAACTAAAAAGAAATGACATTGATAATAATGAAGAATTCTGACACTGAGAGAACTTTTAATTGACGAAAATATAATAGAAAATCTATATTAACCTGAATTGCATATAATATTGCAAGAATAGTCGTTAATAGCTTTGCTGTTCTATGAGCAAACGAGTTTTGGTACAGATTTGTTTGTTATATCTCGTGATTGGGATTGTCAAGTACTATTTAGTAGTCTTGCTAGTGATTGAATAATATCAGAGATTTTTAGGAACATTATTGCCAATGGAAGTTATCATGTTTTTTCGTGTAAGAATCGAGGAGCTGGTTACTCTAGTTGGGTTGTTGTTGAGAAAACATTATGCTCATTAGTCTGATTATTGTTTGTAAAATGCAACTGTGACGTAGATGCATCAGAATGTGCTATAGAAGTTGAAGGCTGAGAAGAAAACATTTGAGCTACCTACCCCAATTTTTCTCTTCACAGAAGCTTATAATATGCAACCTTCGGCAACTGCCGAGGATTTCTCCGCCTCTATTTGCTAAATGGGGCACACTTTATCTCAGGATTTGGTAATGCAATGAATCTTGGCATTTTTTCAATTGTATCAATTCTACGTATGCAGTAACCATTGCGGTATATAGGTCAACAAGAAGTGTTCGCATTTACATACTGTGGTGGTATAGATTGCCAGTTCGACACCGTTCCTGAAAATTTTGAAATTGTTTTTCATAAGCTGGACGATGTTCCTTCAGTTCCCTTAGTTCAGGAGGGGTGCAACTCGAGTTTACCCCTTTAGTCATTCTCAAAATAGCGAATTCAGAATTTTGATAGTGTTATGTAATGAGGACTAAGTTGAAGTTGCAATTCCGAAGTCAAGAAAACGGCTCACGGCGGGTGAGTGGACTGTATGTTGATTTGAGATAGCAAACTAGGGGTTACATGCACACGAGAGAGAGAGAGAGAGAGAGTGAGATTACGAGTCCCAAAAAATGAGTTTATCACGTCAAACAATGTATATTTAAAAATACATGCGCGTATACCGAAGAGTCAATTGGTACTGCTACAGCCGTCTTCAGTTGAAGACGGCTGTGGTACTGCCGGATATCTATAAAAAATCTTCGCGATATAGGCTGGGCGGAATCGCCGAGTCTTGACTCCCACAAAAAAAAAGGTTCAAGTCTACCGTAAACAAATAATATATTTTTTCTACAAGCGTGCGTGATTCACCCTATACCCGCACGCAATTTAGTTTGGGAAGTGTCATTTTCCCGCAACAGTGCGGGAAAACAATGATATGATAAAATACCTAATAATATAAGTGGTTGGTGATGGAATATAAAAGTTTGAGTTTGTTTGTTGCAGTATTACGCATGTATGTTCAGAATCATCCATCAAATTGAACTATTTATTGTGAAAATTAAGAAATATTGAGAAAAAAAATGTATTATTATGAAAATCCCCCTATAGACTTGGATTGATCTGATGGGAAACGATTATTGTTGTCATGCCAATCAAACCTCAAATAAGTTTGAAATTGTCGAAGTGACAGACACAGCGTTACTGTCATTTCCGATTCAGTGGAAATGTCACAATGTGATCAAAAACTTCTAGCTATAGGGATTCGATACAGATGCGTTATTACTTTTTAAAAGAAATGAATATACCGAATGAAGAATAGGTATTTATCCAGTCCTTATGGGCCTGCTGGCTTCCGCAATGAACCAACATAATACGTTGAACTGTAAGTTCACAATAGCTATTACTAATAATTAGTAGATAGAGAATATATTTCTCTTGTAGGTTGTTCCTATTTGCATGAATAATTAATTGAACGAATCAATCAATTTCCTACGCTTGCAGAAAAAATGAATCGGTGATTGTATAAAGGGAACATGTACAACATAGATGATTTCGAGAAAATTGAAAAAAACGTTTTATTACACAAACGGTAAGTCAAACTTCAAAATGCAGTACAGAAGAAATGGAGGGACAAGCATCTCAAATACAATAGGGTATAACATAAAGAGCTGAGATGGAACATAAAAGTGACAGATGATTTTTTACCAGCTGGATTTGTTTCCTTTATACGATAAACCGTATTCTCATGCAAACATAATGCAAATAAAGGTAATAAAACAATGATGCAGAACATAGGAACAGTTTTTAACGTAAACTGTTGGACATCAGAACATATTTCGATAACAACTTATATATACATTATTTTTATTCAGATTCGAACTCCAAGGCAGTAGTGGGCCAATTTTCAAATTGAGAGTAGAAGGGTTGATGTTCGTCAGGAATGTACTTGACGATTTTTGCGACATCTTCTATTTTCTTTGCCTTAATCGGCACTTTTTGTGTGTAGGCTCGGGCATTAGGTAACTGTGGTGTATTAGCTGTTTTTGCTAGGTGATATTTAGATGTTAGGAACCCATCTATGTAATCCTTTGCAATGACGTAACCAGGTGACAAACTGTTATAAATGAAGTGTTTGTACGTAGAAATGCTGAATTTCTGGCGATTTTCCCCTGCTTCCCTCTTCCTAGTAATAGTAGTAAAGGTTTCTGTACAAGTTTTTTTGAAATATTTAGACCACCAACTCTTGTAGTCCAGTATATCTTCAGTTTTTACATACTTCACGTCGCACGCTTCCGTTCAAAACATGATATTTGAAATTACCTCGACGATTCTGCTTTGGTTCCAGATATTTTGGCTACGTCTTTTAATGTCTTCAACATCCACAAAACCCATCAAAAAAGTATCTTGTTCCTTTTTGGGCTTACCACCGTAAATCGATCTCTTAAATCAATGGAATCCTTACCAGTTTGTTTTGCAGCTCTTTCGATTCATTTTTGACTTGTATACTTTTGCCCAAATAATCTTGCTTGAATCCAAACATTATTATTATACTTTTCAATGTTTCGAACACCTTATTTTCGTTTACATTGTGGTTCTTTACTATTTCTGTTGGAATCTGACATATTCTTATCTATTTTATCACAATATACTAAGTTGTTCCAAGTGAAACAACAAAATAATGTTCACATTGAGTGTATGAAGGAAACAAGTAGTGGATTTATTTCCTTCATACACTCAACAAAAATATGGTGACGCTTTAATTTTCATATAGTAAATCGGATTTGTCTCCGTTATAGACTCAACGGTGCACTGACTTATTATCTGAAATATGTATATTATTATATCACTTTATTTCGAGCGAAAAGTGGAGTTGTTTCTTTTATACAATAACCGATTCAAATATTGTTCCTAACTCATGCGGAAAGTGTCTTTCCCGTGTCAACGGCAGTCGCGTGCGGGAATGAATCACTTTCCGCACTTGTTAGGAAAATTACTATTTCAACTAGAAATAAACTGAAGGGATTCCCAATGACGGAAAGAAATGGAACTTACGACATTTTTGATATTTCATAAGTACACTATGACTATATTTTTCAAACTGATGTACAGGGAGATAATTTTTGCGTGGCGTAAACATATAGACCAACAATTCTAAATTATATCATTGGAATAATGATATTAATTTGAATGATTTTTCTACCATTTCGCTAGCCCAATATAACAGAGGTGAATGTTACAGATTTGAAAATATTGGCCTGATAATACTCTTACAAGGGACTATAATTATGTTGTCTGGGCTACACATAGAACCGGGTATGATCTACTTATCAGTATTACAACAAATACGAATAGGAGAAATACAAGGGTGTATGTCATTTTCATTACTTGTTTGGAGTTCCGAAGGTATATTTAATGGATATTATTAATTTAGCGGAAAACAAAGTTGTATGTTGAATCATACCCTTGCAAGCCCTCTCTTTCAATTACAGAGGAATATCAAAGGTCATGTTCACTGAAAATGGATTATTTTTCTTCTCTAATATAGCATGCTTACTGTTCTCCTGCTATTACGAAATCAATTATAAGCGATCCGAAGGAACGACCCTGTATTTCATGTTCGTTGGGTGTTGATTCACTATGGGTTATGTAAGGAATATCGGCTGGAGCGAATGAGCCGGTATGGAATTTGGGATGATAGGAGGCGAGGCAGTATGCTCAACGCGCTCAGTGGGTGATAAACTGTAGTACCTCTTTTTGTTTTTCAATATAATTACTTGTTCATTTACGTTTTCGGGTTTTTCTGAGTGTTAGTCCAATTTAGCTGTTTATACAATTATAAATCTTCATTCCTTCTGATTCCATTTTTATGTCGTGTGATTTGAGACCTAGACGAAATATTAGAACCCAACAATATCATGTCAATGCTGACTCAAGTAAAGCGGAGGTTATCCTGTATGAAAAAGAATGATGTAATAGTATATTACGTAAAATGTGTTGTAAGAAGCGAATTACGCACGAATAGAAAAGTTTCGCATACGTAACCGCGGAGCGGCGAGTTCGTAATTCCATGAGTGCGTATAATTGCTTTACAACACGCATTACGTACTATACTTCACCTACTGACATATAGTACATCAACAAAGTTTCTTTAGACAGTCTGAATTATAATTCTTGACAGTTATGTCATTCGCTGTTAATCTGGCGATTACGCGATCATGAATACCTATACTGGCGGAATAAACGAAAACTGTGCGATGTGCTTACTGTGCGTGAAGAGCTACTTTCTGAGACTATATCTAGTGTGTTCTTGCCGATTTTCTATAGTGGCCGTAGTTGAAATTTATTGCATACTTTAACTCAGAATAATATTGGAGCCTTCCATTCAATGTTCATATTGAATGGATGCCGGAAGATGTAAAAGAATATTCCAAAACTATAGCAACTTCAGCAAAATTCGATTCAAGTAAAGAAACGGAATAATTCAAATAAGTATAATAGAATAAAACATTTCATGTATTTTTTGAATGGAAATGCTTTTTTATCTTCAGTTTATTGAAGCTTCAAAGATTGATCTGTTTTTGATTTTTTTAGTAGGTATCTATATCACTTTTTCAGAACCTATTTCAATGTTGTATGATACACATTTTCTAGAAACTTTTTCTTGATTGAGTCACAGATTTGTATGTTGTTTTTTTAATCGAGAAATATATATTTCTCGGTAAATTATTTTTTTTATGCTAACTTTCTTTTTACATAGAATGAAAGGGAACAAAAATGATTTGATGAAATATGGTCATATTTTCAATTTTGAAGGAAAATATTTAAAAATCGTTTTTCTCATTTTGAGCATTGTGTATTTTATGAAATCACGTAATATTGGGCCAGCGATCTGTCAAATTTGAGAATGAACATTGAAATATTTTTTCATTGTTTTCAACTATACTTACTTCATATCTTTATGATATTTGATGTTTTTATTGATGAAATTTTCTGAATGAAAAAATAATATATTATACACATTTTATAAGACAATGTCTTACTAGATTTTTTGGAGCACTCCTTGCTTCGCTCGCCGTACTCCAAACATAGCGTGCGACAAAATAATCAAATCAAATCAAATCATCAAATCAAAACTGAGCTTTATTGTCCAAGAAACATTCTTCCTATTGACAATGCGTGAAACTAGCAAGTGGAATAGTGACTAATAAAACTCGTATAATAATATACTATTTTAGTTTTTCAGTATTAGGCGACTGAGATTAAGATCGTAGTGCCAGAAACGTGAATGTCGGTACTACTACTATGGGTCATGTTTGCATTGTTTGGTAATGGTG
>OU896713.1:50074359-50113154 GCA_918026855.4 Phaedon cochleariae | reverse complement strand
GATCCGGTCAAAAAGATAAAGTAGTAGTATTCATTCTGTTGATTACGATGATGAAATCGAAAGAAAAATCGAACATCTCGTTCACGAGTTATGTCAAAAGGTAACTTTCGGTAACTTTCTTTTTGAATAGGACACCCAGTATACAATATTCTCAATCGATGAAAAATTCGATTCTGACCGAAAAATGTTCTATGATATTCCATCGTGAATTCAAAAATGAATAAGCTATCGACGATATTTCAAAAAATAAAAGTGATTGTGTCGAGGATGGTCGAGGTATTACTTACGGTTATAGCTTCATTCTACCATAATATATCCGATAGCTGAGTTATTTTTCAATATACCATAAAATTTTATAAGACAGTTTCTGTTTAGAATAGAAAAAAAAAAGAGGATCTTTTTGACATAGCTCGTAAACGCGCTGTTAGATTTTGTTTTCTTCTCATCATCGTGACCAGCGAGAAAAATACTACTAGTTTGTTCATTTACCCAACTTTGTACCTTCAATAATAACCAAGTTATAGAGCAAGATCCCATGAACGCCAGACCTTCGTTATTTTATAAAAGCTGAAAGTTTCTCGGAAGCATGCTGTTTAATTTATATTTTGTATATTTAAGATCCATATAAACTTTTTATAATACTTCATTAAAGATTTATCAACTGTACATGTGCATGGCATTATATAATAATCATTGATTGACATGACATTAGACATTTGACAAGAACCTTAAACCTATGACTTTGTTAACATACATAACATAAAGGTGAGTACACATTACATCAAACACCTTCCCCTCAAAGATCAAAACGTCGGGGAGATCTTATTATACGTCCAAATTGAGAAACAATATTATGTGGGTCATGATTATTATTTAGGTTACCATTGGACATGGAGGATGTATTACTTGAGGGACCAGGAACATTATTTTGTTGACTATGACCAATATTGTTTTTATGACTAATATTGACATTTACTTGTTGATGAACATTTCGTGGAAGTTGTTCAGGGTATAACTAGGGTTCAAGCAAATACTCATTTTTGTTGGGTTTTGTATATGATAATTTCATTTGGCTTGTGTTCCTCCTGACTATTTTATTGTTACATTCCTTCCTTACCCAATATGATCTGGGTTCTACAGATTTTTCGATAATAACAGCTTTATCCCAGTATTATCTTTAGAACTTTTCATTACTACTTTATCGCCAATCTTGAACACGGTTGGGACTTTGCGTGTTGTTTTATCATAGTGTAGTTTCAGGCGTTTCTTTTGATCACATAAATATTTGTAGGTATTGCTTTCAATTTTAGGCTCTAAATTATTACTCATCATTGGTAATTGAACTCTAAGACTCCTACTATGTAAGATTTGAGCTGGAGATGCATTCAGGCTGATTATTATAGTATTTTTATATTCCATTACCAACTCTCTGTAGTCTAGGTGATCATCGAAACTCTTTTTCAAAATTTTTTTTCCTATACCTACAGCTTTTTTAGCTAGTCCATTACTTTGGTGATAATGGGGATTGTGATATCTTTATTTCTGTAGTAATTTCTACATTTGCTTGAGATGAAAGGTAAGTTATCTGCTATTAAAATTTCTGGGTAACCAAGCTTGGTGAAAGTATTTTGGAATGAGTCTATTATTGAGTTTGAAGTCTTATCTTCGAGTAAGGAAATTTCTATCCAGTGTGAAAAATAGTCTACTAATACTAAATATGCATTTGAACCAAATTCCAGAATATCTGCACCAACTTTATTAAACCTAAGTTTTGGAATTGAATGAGGTAGTGAAGGTTCTTTGTAATTACTAGGCATATATTTTTCGCATGTTCTGCATTGTTTTATGTATGCTGTGATATCGGTAGTAATATCTGGCCAATAAAACAGGTTTCTTGCCTTATTTATCGTTTTACTAATTCCTATATGACCTTTATGCAGCAATTTCATCATTGGATATCTAAGACTCTTTGGTACAATTATTTTATCCTCAGTGAATACTATTCCTGCCTCTACATAAATGATGGAATCTTTTAGTTTATAGTAAGGTTTACAGTTTTGTGGAACTGATTTTTCTTTTGGCCATCTATTGAAATAATACTCAGAAATTTGTGTCAGTACATCATCTTTACTAACGGCAACTCTTAGTGTATTTTTTTTCTCTTCACTCATGGGCAAGTGTTTTGATACCAAATGCACCGTTTCAAACATCTCAGGATCGTAACTATCTACTTTTAAACTAGATCTAGATAACATGTCTGCAAAATGTATATCTTTTCCAGGTATATAATAAACATTGAGAGAATATTTTAATAATTCAAGTCTAAGCCTTTGCAATCTTACAGATCCAATTTTACATATTGGTTTTTTCATGATAGATATTATTGGTTTATGGTCAGTTTGTACATCTACTTCAGAGTTGTAAATGAAATCATGAAATTTTTGTGTTCCAAAGTGAATAGCCAATAATTCTTTTTCCGTTTGGCTGTAGTTGATTTCATGATCATTCATATTACGTGATGCACAAGCTTTCAGTTTGAGAATTTTATTATCATATACTTGAAACATACAACATCCCAGTCCATTTTTTGAAGCGTCACATTGAAGAATTATTTTTTTCTTTTGGTCAAATGAAACAAGTGCTGGGGAATTGCATATAATTTTCTTTAAATCATCAAAACATTTTTGATGAGATTGCAACCATTGCCACTCCACTGTAGACTTTAATAATTCAC
Organism: Phaedon cochleariae; assembly: GCA_918026855.4. Lineage (NCBI taxonomy): Eukaryota > Metazoa > Arthropoda > Insecta > Coleoptera > Chrysomelidae > Phaedon > Phaedon cochleariae. The sequence goes on along the minus strand of OU896713.1, from coordinate 50,110,420 downwards.
AAAGGGGTTGTATATGGTCAACCATATTAGGAATGTATCGTCTAACATAATTAAATGAACCTATAATTCTTTGCAATTCGGTTTTATGCTTGGGACGTTCTAGTTTGCAAAGTGATTCTACCCTATCTGGGTCGATTTCCATCCCTTTTTCAGAGAATATTTGCCCCATAAACTTCACATGTTTCTTAGAATACTGAAATTTATCTTTATTAAATTTTACACAGGTAAGAACGATGGGCAAATATGAAGTTTAGGTCATGATGCCTTTGGGAGGTTACAGGAAGCAAAGGTGCTAAAAATGCCAACTTATTTTCGTCATACTGAAGGGTAATTCTGCCACGTCATCCATTGCCAGACACGTTTCCATGGTGCCTACCCCTTGCCACATACCCTTAAACCTTGATGAATTGAAACTCAACTCACAGACATACAGCGCTTTCTTAAAGTAATGAATAAATCAATATTCAGTCAACCTATCAATTTCTGAAGATTCTCTCGTAATAGGTCGACTTTTAATTTCAATTCGCCGTTGCAATTATCATGTACGCGTCAATTATTTCAAATGAAACACCCTTCATATTATTCAATTTTTGGAATCTCCATAAAAAGCTGAATTTAAACATATATCAAATATAGGTAGGTAGTATACAATGCGTTCGTTGAATGCAGTGTCCTCCTAAAGTATAGTGGATAATTTCGTGAAGAATTTAATAAATCCGTAAGGAAGCCCAAAGAATAATAAGTTTCGACAGCGATTATTTCTCTATATTTTCATGAATTTTTTCACTTATTACTGATTTGAAAGAACACAAAATTCAACGGATGCATTGTATACCAATCCTATATGTGATATTTTGAAAATAAAGCCATGAAGATTTCAAAAATTGAATATTATATAGGAGCACCACCAGAACCGTCTGGCTACTGAGGTAACATCTTCTGATTGCAAGTAACAGGTATAGAAGTCAGCTCTTATATTCAGCCAGAGTTGAGTTGAAATTCATCGAGGTTAAAGGGTGTCTTGCAAGGGGTAGGCACCATGGCAACGTGTCTGGCAATGAATGACGTGGTTCCTAATATTATCCCGGATGAAATAACAAAAAGTTTACTGTTCATATCATGACCAAAGTGAGTTGGTATATTCAACATCTTTGCTCCCTTTTACTTCCCTAAGGCACCATGCGTACCTAGGGATTGTAGGGCAGAGAGATTGGTGAACTCCTGGAGGTTATTAGTTCTCGGGATTACCTATTCCATTGGCAAAGAATTCCAAAGCATTGTTGATTGCATGCCAATTCGAAGAATATAAGTACCTATATCAACACGAGAAAACATTCTAACTTGTATCGACATTTTCCAGGTTATTAGTAATGCATGGCTAATACCTTGGTATTTTGTTGACGATGAAGGAAATCATTGAATATGTAATCTATAATCTATGCGTACCTATGGAATTCACTAGTATTTATAAACTTCACAATTTCATTCAGAAGTTTCGTCAATACCGGGTGACCCACTAGACATGAATTCTCCCAGAAACATTACAATTATAGTATATTTTGGACTGTTCGAAACTTCTGCTGCTGTCTTATGTTTTTTGTTGTGTTGCCAAAACTATCGATTCTTTATTTCTCTTGAGTTTGACTTCGAGTTTGGCTATCTATAGTAGCGTGTTTCATCATAGTTTTTCAAAAGACTATTCATCACAAAGATTGTTCACCATATTGGAACCTTCATCTTGAATTCCCCATATTCTCACGAAGGAATCATAATCTCCGACCGCGAAACCCCCCAGATCCCAATTTTTAATGAAATCTAATTATCATCACAAAATTCTTTTGCCATATCAGATCTGCCATCTTGAATTTCAAAATTCTGACGAGAGAATCATAATGTCCGTCCTCAAAAACCCTCAGATTGAAATTTTCAATAGAATCGGATCATTATGAGAAAACTCGTTCGTCATATAATAATGATAATAATAATATGTATATGTATATTCCGACAGAATCAGAATACAATAAGAGAAATAATGATAGCAAGTCAACACTAGGTAAATAAACATTATAGGAAACCCACAGAAGCAGCAATGGTGAAAAAGTATGAATTTAGTTTGACGAGCTATTATTGAAAATACTAAGATTAATAATCTTGAAATATAAAACTAGGTAGGTACAAAAATTCAAGAGTGTGAAATATTTATACATACAAAATAATCAAAGTGGTTTTCTGTTTCGGGCCAGGACCTATTCCACTTCCAGTCAGCTGCTTATGGTCAATAAGGCACAGATCCGACCTGTACTGGAATACTGTTCCCATATTTGGAGTGCAGCACCCAAACGTACCCTGAAACTGTTGGATTCTGTCTAAAAAAGGGCAATTCGTTTCGTGGGTGATGCCTCGCTCACAAACTCACTCACTTCTCTGGAACACCGTAGAAAAGTTGGAGATCTGGCTCTATTTTATAGATATTTTCATGGACGATGCTCTTCTGAAATATCAACAATTGTTCCTCCCTTGGCAGTCCCCGCGAGATTAACCCGTCGAGTTGAGGCTTCGCATCCCTTCGTGGTCACTTTGGAGACGTGCAGAACATCTCTTTCCAAAGACTCGTTCATCCAACGAACAGCGAGGCTTCGGAACACATTGCCAAGGGAGGTGTTTCCCGAGGTACATAACCTCCAGAAATTTAAGAAGAACACCAATTCCTACCTTATTTTCCTTGGTTCTCACGATGTTCTCTGAACATTACAGGATGTCCCTTTTCGTGAGAACCAGAACATAAAAAAAATACATATATAAAAATAAATGAAATGAAAGAACTCCGGTGTTGAATAATCAAAAAAAACGTGTAATAAATATGTATATAAAATTACTGACAATATGAGAATTAATTATTTCGGAATATAAATCTACGTACAAAAATTCAAGAGTGTAAAATACTTATCCAAAATGACCAAAATGTAGCAACCCTCAAAGTCTGTGTGTGCGAGCAAAAAATGACGGGGGCCTTACCTTTTGACGTGTGATCCCAATGGGCCATCAGAAAAATTTCTGCAGTCGCGAGGAATTGAACCCACGACCGGCAAGCGAATGCGGATTAGAATACTGACACTTTGTCTGCACGGCTACCTGGCCCCCTGATGATATACAGGGTGTTTCGAAATTCGACCGACAACGTTTGACAGGTGATAGCCCTCGTGATTTCATAATCATTGAGATAGGAACATTCGGTCTTCAAGTGTTCAGTTCTCGAGATACAGGGCGTTGAAGTTGAGAAATGAAAATAGTTGTTTCGCAATATCTCAAGAATAATTGAATATAATGCATTCAACTTCGGTATATGGTTTCATCTTTGAATGGGCCATTTTTTGACCTGGAAGCCATTCCGGACATTTTGTCCAGTGGTGCCCTACAGGGGGTTGTGGCATTTTTTCCTTCCATATTTTCTACGCCACTGATTGAATTTCGATTATTTCCAATTCCTCGAATTCATTGTTCAATTTTGTTCAGAAAATGCATCACCTTCAACTGAGCTGAAATAAACAGTTTTCGAGATATTCGACCCAAAATAGAAGATTGCATAGTAATATTTCATCATTTTCAGTAGTAGAAAATTGCAAAAATATTTTTCTGGTGTTGAGTAGATTAGATACTATTCAGATCTCATGCTATAGCTGAACAGAAATAGTTTTTCCACGCATAAGGAGAAAACAAAAATGTTCGTAATCTTTCATACTGAGGAAGATGAAAAATTACTATGCAAACTTCTATTTTGGGTCAAATATCTCGATAACTGTTTATTTTAGCTTAGTTGAAGGTGATGCACTTTTTCAACATAATTGAACAATCAATTCGAGAAATTAGAAATAATTGAAATTTCATCAGTGGCGTAGAAAATATGTGCGGAAAAGTTATCACAACCCTCTGTAGCGCACCTCTGGATAAAATTCTCGGAATGTCTTTCTGGTCAAAAAATTAACCATTGGAAGATCAAACCATATACCGAATTTGAATGCATTTAATTCAATTTTTCATGAGATATCGAGAAAAAACTATTTTAATTTCTCAACTTCAACGCCCTATATCTCGAGAACTGAACACTTCAAGACCGTCTGTCCCTATCTCAGTGATTATGAAATCACGAGGGCTATCACCTGTCAAGCGTTGTCGGTCGAATTTCGAAACACCCTGTATAAGCATTCAGTTTCATGTTCTCTCAGTTTGCTGCAGGTAATCGATATGAAGTGATCTGAGAAGAGCAAGTGGACAGTATTTTGAATACTGTCTGTAGGATAACCGAGCAGGTTTTTGGGACTTTCTCTCATAGTTTCATAATAAAAATATCTTTATCAGGTTGAAGATGAAATCAACTACTGGTTGAGTGATGATAATAATTTTCATCGAGTAAGGGATACTGAATCATTTTTTTGATTCAACAAAATAATTCAGAAATTCTCTCATTTCTTTTCATCTCATCCGGATCAACAATTATTAATCATAACAGCAAATGAGTTACTTGTCAGTGTGAATATTTTTTATGCGTTCATTTTGCTAGATTTTATCTCCTAGTTTTTATAAAATGAAAATATGAGTATTATTTCGATATAGTTATGTATGTACGTTGTAGTAGGACAAATTAGAAAATTTGCCACAAAATTTCAAAGCGTTTAGAGAATGTGTTATCAGAGAACCTATAATAATATGATACACATGCTAGTGAATGTCCCTCTTTCGGAAGTTAATTTCAATAAAGAACTCAATATCATAAAACAGATTGCAGTCAACAACGGATTCAACGTTAATTTGATAAACAGTATTCTTTCTAAAAAACTTCATGCATGATAAAGCTATTCAAGAAGAAGAATAATAAAGACATAACTTCTAAATTCGAAAAATCAGGGGTATACAAACTCTACTGTGGATCTTGTCCTAGGGTATATATCGGTCAGACAGGTCGTACGTTTGATCAGCGCATTCATGAACATAAGACGAATTTTTTGGAAAATAAAACAAATTCGACATACGTCCACCATGTATTAGAAGAAAACAATAGTTTTGATGATAATTTCGAAATTCTACACGTAGAAAATAATGGAATGAAACTCAATCATTTTGATTCCGTAGAAGGTCCCCAAAAAGTTTCCCAAGGATGTCCAATGGATATACGTGAAGGACATTGACGAGGAGTACTTATAGCCTACGAGCAATCATTCGTCGGCGAGGTGTAAGTTGACGTCCTCGCAGGGACAACATATTGAAAGTATCGACTGGGACGTCCATAGAACGTTATTTCTAGGACATTAAAAGAGTACAGTTCATGTACCAATTGGGATATCCCTAAGGGACATTCGAGGGATGTACCTAAGGGAAATTTCCATTATTATACGATCCTGGAAATATTGAGGGCGTCTGTGCAGAGATATTTGAAGGAATGTACCATCAGGGACATATCATGGTTGTCTAGAAGGGACATTATATAAGATCTGAAGTCATGCCAAAATATGTACTACTCGGGACATCCGATGGATTTCCCTAAAGGAACGTTTAAAATCATATCCCAACAGGGATGCCAAGGACGTCCTTGCATGGACATTTTACAGTATGTACCACGTGGGACGTCTGAGGGATGCTATTTCTAAGACATTTGAAATGATGTATCAGCTGGGACATCCCGTGGACGTCCTTGCTGTGACATTGCATGAGATGTACGGGATGGGACGTCCTAGTGACACTTATTTTTGGTTCGGGACATTCGGACGTGAATTGTACCAAATAGGGGCGTCCTTAAGACGTTGTGTGCTATTAGGGAAGGTTTATATCGGTCAAACAGATCGTACGTCCATTATGAACGTACGACGAATGTTTTGAAAAAAAAAACATTCAACATAAGCCAACCATATATTATAAGAAAATCATAGTTTTGATCATAATGTCGAAATTCTACACGTAGAAAATAAAGGAATGAAATTCAATCATTTTGAATCATTAGAAATCACAAACTAAAAAATTTTGACATTTTACTTAACGATCAATTAGATCTCAATAGTTCGCCACTGTTGAATTTGTTTTCTTAGTAAATAATAATATGTATTTGACATAAACCCTCACAAGTTTATCCGGTACACCGTATTTTAATGTAGATATTGCGCCTAATTTTCGAAAATAAAGGTTTATCGAACCTGCCCACAGGTAACCAATCCTTCAGGTTGGGGAAGTAGGATATATAAGCAAGCCAATGTTAGTTTTGTTCATCGTTTCTAGGAGAATTTGTTGTTTTGCTTCCTTTTTCAGGTATATTTAATGTATGATATATATCTACTATTATACTGAATGATAAAAAATTTAGAAGTAATAAATATTTTTTCAATTTTGAAGGACTGGGGAGGAAGTCAACTGCACTTCCCTGCAATTCCTAAATGACACCCTTGCCCACATAATAATAAATGGGGTTCAGCACCCAAACATATGCTGATGCTGTTGCCGGAGAAAATCCATTCACCTTAATAAGGTTTGAAAACGAATATATCTTCTATGCATTCAAGTAAGTCATTAATTCATAGGTGTTCGATTCATATTATATAAATAGCTACTTCCCCCCTTCCCAGTTTGATGACGCGGAAGAAATTATTAGAAATCCATTTGAAGATTTATGTGCTAGAGATCCTTGCATATATAATGTTTATATTACCTGTTGTTTATAGTGTAATTTTCCATTGAAAGCTATTAGCTACAGGTATTTTACAAATGTTGTTATAAAATTGAACATGGAACTGTTTTAGTAGTTTACCTATTAATTATCAAGTAGGTAATGACGTTATTTGGATACATTTTTCCTATGGTACAATTCCATTTATATTCCTATTTATATTGCTGGAGTTTTAATTCTATTCTGATAAAAATTTCCGAATTTGGTGCATTAATTCAATGTCCAGATTTGCAAATGTTGAAAAGTATCGAGAAAATTGTCTAAATTTCTCTATAATATCTAAATCTGCATATAACTGAGATAATATAACATGAATGCATCAAATATTCAATAAAATATGCTGTTATATTCCAGAATACACCAATAAAATAGACAATTTCATGGAACTATCACTGTAATATCTATGTCATGATAATGATTATTATATAAAACGATCACCGCAAAGCATAGGAAGCCGATTGCTACTTAGATTAGAAGGTATTTCAGTTCTCAATTTTTCAAATTTATCTCCCAAAATTTTTCAAATAATTGTTTGAACCTCATTCTGTGGGGTTAGTTGCCACTGAGTACTTCTTCGTATTCTCAATAATTACGTAACATAATTATATTCAAGTGTCATATTGAGTTCATTGTGATGACCATAACAACAAAATAACAATATATAGAAGGCCATCATTATCATGTTATTTGGCTATCTATGTACTCTGGTGTGATGGTCATACTTATTCATAATCATGTAACAAGTAGTAAAATTTGGGGATGGCAGCTTGGCCATTATTTTAGACGAGTGGGATACGAAAAAAAAGCAGAATGTGAATGGGCGTGTACACCTTAGTAGAACTTTTAACTCAAACCATGTTTATAATGATCATTTTATACATAAATAATGATTGACGACATGATTCGATCGAAAAATCAACTATAGAATGTTTTATTTTTGGACATAAATAATAGTACCTTCTGTACCTCGTATGACGTAGAAACCTCATCTCGCCATAGTCAAAAGAAAATAAACGCCCGACGGATACTGAGGCAACTGATATATTAATTCTTTCAACTGTGATCTCGCGCTAATCCACTCTGTCAGAAATCATGTATCATTCATCTCTGTCTGGAATAGTCTTGTTTCAGTATAAGGGGTTTTGACGTCACATCATCGCCTCGTTTTCAGAGGTCGGAAAAATCGGGGATTTCAATAATTTTTTATGAAACGTAGAAAGCTCACAGCAAGAAACGGTTTGCGTTGGTGAGCTAGTTTGGGTGACTTCTGTCGAATTATGAAATAAAATTTTTTTGTGATATAAGCCCATTGGCCGCCATTATAGTACATACCTATGAAATTATTCTGTATTCAATGTAGTAAAGGAACATCAATATAATTATACAAAAAAAAAATCTTATCTTTTCTGATAATATTGATACAACCCTAATACAAGAGTGTTTTTTTTAACTTCAGAAAATTTCGAAATAGCACAAAATAAAATGAAATGTGCAGAAGATTTCAGTGATATAAATAATCGTAGAGATTACGTCATTTTGACGCCATCAGAATGTCGTCATTTTGACATGAAAATGACGTCATTCGTCTTTGACTCAGAAGGTCATATAAACGTCATTATGATGTCATTTTGAAAGTCATCCTGAACGTCAGGCCTGACGTGATAATGACGTAAAAATGACGTCAGCTTATTATTGTTACCTATGGGCATCTGGTTACCTGAGAACCAACCAAACTGATTTTTTGAACGCCTGAAAAAAAATAGGTTTGGTAAGTGCAGTTAAACAGTGTTGTGCACAGATAAAAAGGATTTCTTGATTCAATGCGGATCAGCCTTGATTCAACCATGAGGCGCTCTTGTATAGGTCCAACCCTCTTGTTCAACCAAACATAAAGGTAGTCAAATCTTACCTATGTAACTGTACCCAGGCAACCAGATGACATTCCAGTGACCTCTTTTTTACGTCACTTGAATGACCAAGATGACGTCAGTAGTTGACGTCGCATGACGTGATAGTCACAGCCCAATGACGTCATATTACTCACGTCCTATTGACGTCATTCACTCACCAAACTGTGACGTCTAACTGACGTCAAAATGACGGTGATAAACACCATATACTATTAGTTATGCATCGTTGAGTCTGCTTGGTGGGTCCCTCCTGTGTCATGTTCATTCAATCGCCTATTCAGCAGCGCTATCCATCAGTACGGCCGGCGTACCTCAGTGCTTCGATGCTTCAATATCAATTCACGTCGAGGTAACGATCGTGGGTTCGAGTCCCACGAACGCAGACTTTTTCTGATGGCCTAAGAAAGTGATTGGGATCACACGTTAAAAGGTAAGGCCTCCGTCATTCCTTGCTCGCACAAGACTTTCGAAGACTTCTGAGGGTTGCTCGTGAGGGGGCAACCGAATGACGGATAGAACAATTTTAGAACAATTTTAAAACAATTTAGTACGCATCTCCATCAGAATGCAATCAAATATTGTCTGTAGGTTAATCGAGGAGGTGGTACATTCATTATTCCAAATTTTTTGGGATTTTCTCTCCTCGTTTCTATAAAATAAAAATATGAATATTATTTCAATATACGTGTAGTAAGGACAAATCAGAATCGGTCCCGAAACGTCCAAAGATAAGTGAAAATTTGATATTTTTTCTATATACCTTCATTTCTCGTCTCCAGAAATTTTTCAATACAAATTGTCACTGACAAGCTAGTGAATTTTTCTTTTAGGCTCTCTGATAGGGAAATTCTTCAAACGCAGTGACATTTTGGGGCAAATCATCTGATTTGTCCTTACTACACGTATATTGAAATAATATTCATATTTTTATTTTATTGAAACGAGGAGAGAAAATCCCAAAGAATTTGGAATAAAGAATGCAATCAGTTACCTACTCGTATTTGTATCAAACATTATGTAATTTGTGTCGGCGAGATGTAAGCAAACAAAGAATAGTTTGCAATCAATGGAAAGGATGTTGGCGAACTTGACTTCACTTTTTTATCTAAATAGCAAATTATTGAAAAATGTCCTGAATGATGAAGCTCACCAAATTGATACGTCACACCGACGTGATATCGTCAACTTTTTTACGGTGTTTGTGAGCGAGGCATCACTCACGAAACGAATCGCCCTTTTTTGGACAGAATCCAACAGTTTCAGGGTATGTTCGGGTGCTGCACTCCAAATATGGAAACAGTATTCCAGGATAGGCCGGATCTGTGCCTCATTGATCATAAGCAGCTGACTGGAAGTGGAATAGCTCCTGGCCCGAAACAGAAAACCAAGTTTTTGGGATGCAATTTTAGCAATTGATCTCACGTGATTTTTCCAAGACAACAAGATTGCTGATAGTAATACCAAGCTTCGAAATGGATGTCTTCGAAAGTATGGTTACTCCTGACAAGCTTTTATGTTGGGCACAGTGAGATCGGCTTTTCTAGAGAAAAGGCATGCTTGTTTTTTTGCATTGAAATCTACCAAGTTATTGGATTCCCATTCGACAATTGTTGCCAAAGAGGTGAAGATTTGTATTTCGTGCAAGAAATTTATACAAAATATTCGTAGCAGAGCGCTTTCGACTGTTAAGTCATCATCAGTGCGTACTAGTCAGGTTAACAGGGAAATTCTTCCATGAAAATATCTCTTGTCCAGTCCTCGCAGGGACAACATATTGAAAGTACCGACTGGGACGTCCATAGGACGTTATTTCTAGGACATAGGAAGAGTACACTTCATGTACCAATCGGGACATCCGACGGATATCCCTGAGAGACATTCGAAGGATGTCTCTAAGGGACATTTCGATTGTTATACGATCCTGGAAATATTAAGGGGGTCTGTGCAGAGATATTTGAAGAAATGTACCATCAGGGACATTCCATGGTTGTCTAGAAGGGACATTATATAAGATCTGAAGTCATGCCAGAATATGTACTACTCGGGACATCCTATGGATGTCCATAAAGGAACGTTTAAAATCATATCCCATCAGGGACATGCCAAGGACGTCCTTGCATGGATATTCTACAATATGTACTACGTGGGACGTCTAAGGGATGCTATTTCTAGGACATTTGAAATGATGTTCCAGCTGGACATTCCGTGGACGTCCTTACTTGGACATTGCATGAGATGTACGGAATGGGACGTCCCAAGGACACTTATTTTTGGTTCGGGACATTCGGACGTCAGTTGTACCAAATAGGGACGTCCCTAGAACGTTGTGTGCTATTAGGGTAATTTCATTTGAAGTTGATGGTGATAAGAATGAGTGACAGTTGTCCGACCAGCCCTAATTACACTAAGACTAATGTCTTTAAGAATACAGGTGGGGTGGCAAGATTGGAAATTTGTTCTGAAACAGGTTTGGAGAAGAGAAATATATTTATATAAAAAATATATCAAATCTTCACTTATTTTTGTACGTTACGGGAACGAGTCTGCCCCCGTTTCGAATATTAAATTGGAAAATATTTTCCTCACCAATTTATTGTCGTCAGGTATCAGTTTTGATATTTCTCATTTTGGGGCGACAATCCACCCATCTGGTTTGTCCTCACTACACGTATATTGAAATAATACTTATATTTTCATTTTATAGAAACGAGGAGAGGAAATCTCGAAAAATCTGCAAAAATGAATGATGCGTTTAACTTTTCGGGGTTGGTGAAGCGGTGCCCTGATTTTTTTTAGGGGAACTTACTTTGTGAATCCCTCCTGACCTGAATCGAATTCTGACCTGATAAGCAGCCAATGTTGTCTAGTGACAAGATAATTTGTTTGTAGAAAACTATTCTATACCGGAATTTGTAGCAGGTGTGTATTCATTAGCATATTAAGGTATTGTGAGGAAATGGTGAGCAAACACATTGTAACAATTTTTGAATTTCATTAATATTAAACGGTTCATCAGAATAATTAAAAAATGCTTCTTATTAATTACTTCCGAACGAATTTGAATGAATTTAGTATATTGACATAACTCTTCCTATAAAATAAAAACATTATAAAAAGTGGTTTTCAACAATTCCGAATGAAATTTGATACATAATTTGTGAAATCAATTCGAAAAAATCCAGTTTTCAAGACTGAATGAAAAAAGTTCCTACTTCGAACTTTTTATACAGGACGTTTACAGCTGCATCAACTAAAATGTAATTTCCTTTGAGATATCTGTTCGAAATGTGTTCTTTCTGTAAAAAATTTATACGTGAAAAACTGACAGGTGAATTTTTGGATTTTTCATGAATGCTGTTTTATATAACCGAAGTATTTTTTATTCATTCTTCATCATCACTTGTAGCTCATAGATTATTATTCATTTCACACTTCATATAAGGATTGTTTACTCCCTATTATTACATACAATTTAACGTTAATTTTTGCGTGTGTCTGAAAGAATTCATTATCTATTCTTAATAAACATGTTTATTTATTATATATATCATGTGTGCGCGTGAAAGGAAAATGAAAAATAAAATGTAAATCACTGTAGATAAGTTTCCAAGTGAATTTTCTTCGGTGTACCTAGGGAATACCAAACATTAATTTCCTAGGTAGGTACGTTAAACACATATACAAACAAATACGGCATTTCTCAGATATATTACTATTGCGAATTATATATCAAAACAAAAAATATAGTTGAACTGCTAAAATTATCACCTTACTCAATGGCAATCCCGATGAACCTGAGAATATTTCGCAATATGACAACTGAATCATAGAACAAATAAATCGAATGTATTTTTATATAGCCTTCTTAGAAAATAAATATTAGTACAAACAATGAAATTTCAAGATTTATTGTATGTTGAAAATAGATGATTCTATGAAAGTCAGACAATATTAGATACTTCAAATAATAAAATTAAGTGCAATTTTGTGTTTTTTATCTTACCTCTTTGACTTTCCGTTCTCTTTGTTTGGCATCCTTCCAAAATCTATGCAACCATCCGTTGATATGAACGAAAACGGATTGCAACTTTGTTTTCCTATCTGCACCCTGTATAGTGTATATTAGTCACAAATAATTGTGAAAAAATAGGATGTTCCACTTGAAAGTAAAACGTTGAGGAACGAAATGGCATCAACAAATAATATGAGCACACTGAAAAAACAGCTCTACGATTTGAGTCAAAGGTATTCTATGATCTCTTGTTTGGGGAAGAATTTCTTTGTTCTGAGAAATCCATGACTCTTGATATTTTCTGAAATTTCTCTTGAATGAAATTTCTCTCCATTGGGATAATTTCCTCTTGCCACAGGAACATTGTCTCTTCCTACAATTATTTAGCGCCTGCTAGTTGAAAACAAGAATCATAAATCTTAGTGGAATATCCGAGAATCTTATTATGGAATAAAGTACAGAGTGTTTCATTTGAAAATCGAAAGTTCCAGGAAAACCGGAAGATGAAAAAAAATTCCTGAAATGTGAGAAAAAGCCCTCTAGTGCGCATTCGCGATGTTTCAGATTTTAGATATAGCTAGAAAAACAGAGGAGAATATGGAGGTATACCATGAGTCTGTATCACACGGAATGAGAAATTCAATATACCTGATTTTATTATCTAAAATTTCATCTACTGTCAGTAAATACAAATCCCCCCCTCTTTCAAATATCATAATTATTGTACATTCCATTTTAGAGAGACTGACGAAGAAATACAAATATTTCGATAGCTTTCTCAAGAGTAAAAATAGATTTTTTTTGAGTCCCATATTAGCTGCATCCCCACAAATCTTATAATCACTTGATTGATACAGCTACTAATATAATTGAGTATACCAAAAATACTATATGTATATATATATTACATATTCGGTATCTTTAAACCATACTATATATTCATGGTACTTTTATATCATGACATACAATATATATGATATCTCTGGTATATATTTTTTATTGAATTAGTTTAGTTGAAATGATAGAAATGGTCGGTTATCAATTTTCAATCGAGCACACCTCATACCGTCAATATCACTAATAGTGATCAATTACTTTATACCTATGTAAATTGTTATTGAATCTTACTTGGAATTATGAATTACCTATCTCCCAAACAAAATACATACCATTGTTTTTTTAAAGATTTCTCAGAATTGACAATACGGCCTTCCTCACAAAAACACCATAATATACTTATTTTTAAACCGATTTCATTTACTGATTGAACGATATCGTGTGATAACATTTGATATTTTTCCATTTCCGTTATTCAGATTGTCGAAATCATTCGTCTGAATCATCCATTCATTGATAATAAAGATAAAAATACATCGTATTTTCAGCAGTTCAGTCAAATACAATCTTACATTTATACATACAAGGTTGAATTTGTAAAAGAGTATAATGATATAAAATTGCTTTATATCCTGTCCATAAAAATTTGTAAGTCAAAATCTCCCGATTCAAAACGGATATCCATAAAATAAGGTAATTTTGGTTAGAACCCATTATTCGTTGTTAAACACGTGTTCTTCAAAGTTCAATAAAATTGTAGCAAATGAAACACATTAAATGGTTAAAAAGATTTATTTCCCTTAAAATCATTTTCTCCTCGTACAAGACGTGATTTCAATTTTAGGTCTATTTTCGTATGAATCGAAAGAAATGAATAAAGGTATGTGGCCCACGGCAGAGGGTTTCCCTATATTAACGTGTGTATGTAATCGTATAAAACTTTTTGAGATCCCATCTGTTCCAAAAAATTTCCATTCCTCACATTCTTCTCTTCTTGGTCCATTATCTAGAATTTTTGTCACAGTGGCGTAGCAGAGGATGGTTTGGGGGGTGGCTAATGCGATCAGTGAATGTATCCGGGACAATCTAATGGGTAATGGTTTCAATTCCATTTATTCAACAAAAAAATATTCCTACAATACAAGGTGTATCAACAGAAATCTTCGAAAGGGGACAGTGGATACATGATGGAAATGTAAAAATTACAATGTAGAACATTTAGATACGCCACAGAATTACCCTCCAAGGGAGCCCTCAGAGGCGGCCGATGCAGGCCTTGCCGATGATTTTTGTCTAAAAACCCTGATTACTTCATGAAGGAGCTGACTCCTAATATTCCTTTTATCCAGCTCATGTCAGTGAGACTGGGTATTCCCCATTTGACCCCACACTAGACTCATAGTTGGCCGAGCTTCTTCTTTATTGATGCAAAATCTGTTTTTTCATCGTGGCACAAAGCCTGTTTTTCTTGACATCGGTACTGTTAGTGGCACAAGCCTGTTTTCCTCGTGTTGATACTTTAGAGTGATAGTGGTGCATAACCTGTTTTTCTAGTATGAATACTATCGAGTTATAGTGGTGCAAAACCTGTTTATCTTGTATAAATACCATCGAGTTGTAGTGGTGCAAAGCCTGTTTTTCTCGTGAGTTGGAGGATGAGGAAAAGTCGTATGCTACGTCTCCATTTTTTTTCAACTTGTTATAAGTTTATGAGTTCTTGAGAATACTTCCATTGGTAATGAATTCCAAAGCTTCGCCGTTCTGATTATTTCTTATTCACTTTGAATATATTATTTCTCAGGGTATAAAATTCAAATTCAGTTTATATCCAAAATGCCGTTTGAAGTTTTTAATAATTCCTATTTGATTGTTTGAATATATTCGATCCATTATAATACCCTCATGATGTTTTTATGCCTGATGTAATATAACTAACTGTATTCTCAGGAAACTTATAGTCCCCAAAAGTTGAAAAAAATACATACCTCAACCTCCTCTACCTATCCTTTCTTGGTACGCACGATGTTCTCCGAAGAGATCCTCTTTCGTGCGCTCCAAAAGATGAAAAAAAAAATGCATACCCAATGAAATCCTTAGAAGATATCCTATGACTATCTGATATGAATAATCCCTTGTGGACATATCCCTGAGGATATTCTGTGTATGTCCTTGATGGACATAATATATTATATCTATTTTATGAATATTCCTAAGAGATAGAGGTATCTAATGAATATCCCAGAAGGATATCTGATGGAAGCCCAGCTACTTCCATACGAAACATTCGTTGGACGTCCATAATACATACATCGGATATCAAGTATCATTTTAAATTGACTATTCCACTCTTGATCTCGAGAACCAATCAGAATCGACCATTTTCATGGTTTCTTCTGTATTCTAGCGATATTTTTGTTTATTGAATTTTATCGGACTTGCTCTACCAATACAGAAGCCGAATTGACCCACACGTGACCAACTAACCTCGTTTATCAGCGATAAAATTTTGACATCGTGTCTGGTCAAGATTGCTTTGGATTCAAATCTGAGACAATAACCTGAGTTCCTTTACTTTATATTTCATTTACTTATAATTCGCGTTAGTGAGATATTTTGTACGAAAGGCGAGACAATTTTATTCTGGCTGGACGTTTCATATGTAATTTAAAAAGTTTGCATATTTGTTGTTGAATTCAAATTCCTTTTTGAAGTAATTTTCTTCAATTACTTAAGTTATTGTGACTGACTAATATAAATACAAGCTGATGTAGCGCAACTGTTGTTGCGCGAGGATACGAAGGTCGATGGTTCGAGCCCTCGGCGACGATATTTTTTTTTTAATTATTCCATGTCACCTAAATTCAATTTATTTTGTTTGAATTGGATAGTCATTGTATACATACTCCTTCGAGAGCAACCATCTCCAAGATAATAAAAAAAAACACTGTTTATCAAAATTTTACTTCCACTTTGTGAATAACTATAAGTAGGTAGTTAATTTTAAAAAAAGTGAATTCTGTATTTCATTACTATCATTATGTTCTTCTTCGCAGTTCGAGTTGGAATATACTTGAATTATGTTTCCTATTTCTGATATATATTGTCTCATTCAATCATGAAATAGTCATACGAATACAACTCGTGATACTATTTTTCCTGGAAATATTCGTCGATTGACATACTCCAGCTTGCTGCTCTAATTTCGCTCATAACATTGATCCAAAACTACTCGCCCACGGCTCGTAGTTTTGATAACAATGTCATTCACGAAATTACTAGGCAACAAGCTGTCGTAACAATCACCGAATATTTCCGGCGAAATATTATCACTTGTGGTATTATATATGAAAAAATATTTCTCTTCCCTATAGGAGGAAATAACATGATACATAATAGCTTCATACACCAAGGTAGTAAAGAATATCAGTATTACCCAGGGACCAAGATTATTATGCCTACCAAGGAGTATATTGATTTTTTTCACCACTAGCAATACATTTCCATCATTTTAGTTCTGTGAAACTTAAATATTAACCTATTGTCACTGGAAGCACTTCTTTTCAAATCTAATCAAAATCTAGTATAGCCATCATGATTGGTAATGACTATTTTGCTATACAAATCATAATCAGTTCTACCAACCCTGGTAGCCATATGACCATGACGGCATATACAGGGTGGCCCATCGAAAACGTACCGCAAGGCATTACAGGCTGGGAAACAACTTTTCGATAAAATCCAAAAACAGGTCAAGTTTGTTTGCGAGGGGGACACAATTTGACGTAACAAGAATAATAAAATCTTCAACCCTCTGAGTAGTGGGGTCACCCTCAAGCGATACCTCTTTAGATGGGGCTCGTCATTTCCTATACAGTGCTGCTTAGATTTTTCAAATCGATCTACTCTTTCAGAAAATATGGAGCGTTGAAACTCCAACCATCATGTGGAACGAAAAATACAAAAATCGGTTCAAATGTACTTCACAACTCATTTATTAGTCGAGTAAATGTTCGAATTGCTGTCCGTCAACCTGCATACAGTGGTATTCAAACCGTTGTCGTACATTCTGGAGCATTTGGGGTGTCACTTCGCGACATACGTTAATGATTCTTTGTCGCAACTGTTCTAATGTGTCTGGTGGTGTTTTGTAAATAAGGCTTTTGATGTGTCCCCACAAAAAAAAATCTAAAGGACTTAAGTCGGGTGACCGAGGTGGCCATTCTATTGGGCCCCGTCGTCCTATCCATCGTCCTGGAAATGTGTCATGTAAATAATTGCGCACATTTTGGGAATAATGAGGAAAAGCTCCGTCTTGTTGAAAAATCAGTTCCTGTTCATTGTATGCGGGATCGTTCTCAATGATATTTGTTAGAGCTGGGTCGATGGCATTTTGTAGTAAATCCAAGTACATATCGCCTGTTGAATTTCCAGGAAGGAAAAAAGGTTCTACAATGGAATTTCCGAAAATACCCAGCCCACACATTTAACTTTTGGGGGTGTTGCGTGTGTGTCTCGTGGAAAATCCTTGGATTAGTGTCAGCCCAGTATCTGCAATTGTGGCGATTCACTAAACCATTGAGGAATAAGGAACACTCGTCCGAAAAACACACATTGAATAGAAAATTACCATTGTGTAACGCTCGCTCACTCATAATTTCGCAAAATTGCAAGCGACGATCAAAGTCATCTTCATTCAGTTCGTGCACTAAGCGAATTTTGTAAGGATAGAATTTGTATTTTTTTAATACCCGTTGGACACTGGTACGAGACACCCCCGTGGCAATGGCCAATTGTCTCGTATTCGCGTACTATCAACTGCAACTTGCCCCAATACTGCTATCTCCGTAGGTTCATTTAGTACTGGATTTTCAAGCTCTCTTTTTTTGTTAACCTGTTTCGCGAAATTTGTTCACCAATTCGCGAACAATTTTTCCAGAGGCATGTTTGTCAGGATGCCGTTGGATAAACAACTCCGCGACCCGATTTCCACATTCATCGTTTTTGAAAAAAAGGTCTATGATTTCCACTCTGTCTGCAATTGAATAGACCATAATAATAAATTTTAAAGTCAACAATTCGTGAACACTTCAACCACGACGGGTATCTAGCAACTACTTGACCTACGTCAAACGTGAAGAAATGAATCCTATTCATTTTTTACTCTCTAAAATGAGCCTAAACAAATCTGTGCATCGGCAAAAACAGCGAATCGGCAAAAACAGCTTATTCATTTGAAAGAACTTATTGCAATAAAGTACAATTGAATTGAATTTTTGTATTTTTCGTCCCACATGATGGTTGGAGTTTCAACTCTCCATATTTTCTGAAAGAGTAGATCGATTTGAAAAATCTATGCAGCACTGAATAGGGAATGACAAGCCCCTTCTAAAGAGGTATCGCTTGACCCCTCTTCCCATTTGAAAAAAATCTTGGGGTGACCACCCTACTTAGGGGGTTGAAGATTTTACTATGCTTATCACGACAAAATGTGTCCCCCTGACAAACAAACTTGACCTGTTCTCGGAATTTATCGAAACGTCATTTCCCAGCCTGTAATGCCTTGCGGTACGTTTTCGATGGGCCACCCTGTATAGATAAATACCTATACTAGATTCGAGTGTCATTTCTACTAATCTCGCATCAGAACAGTGAATTTGGGTTGATTGTAACAGAGGTGGCTATGTCTTTATCGACTAGTGGTTCTTGAAATGACGAAAACTACCTTGGTAGTAAAAACGCAATTTACGCTTCGAAAAGGAATAAATAATGGTAGGTTTCATAGCTAGTGGTGAATATACATAATAAACATAAAGGTAGCAAACCTCCAGATCTGATGATCTCAAAAATTCTGTTGAAATTCCACTGCTTAGTAGTTTTCAGGAGAAAACCTCATTAAAACTTTGTGAAGTACAACGTGTAGGTCAGTAAAATTCCCAATTGTTCATTTGCGGTTTGGATCTCATTTTTATGAATGAGCGTGACACAAATCAATGCCACGTGAACAACGTTTATAATAAAGTTGTCCATACCAGACGAATTTATGTCACACATCTGCTAGTATATATCGATCTCTCGATATGAATAATACTTTTGGTTTGAAAAATCGACACCATTGAAAACCGCTAATTATTCTTGTTGACTGACACGTGGGGTTGTATACGCTAGTCGAATTTACGCCACTTACCTATTTCATATTCATGATTTCGTGTTCAAATAGTATTTGATTTAATCATTCGTTATTTGAATTCATCGCAAATATATTTTGTTCAATAATGAAATTCGGCATTAGCTACAGAGTTTTGCCTTTTTTAATTCCAGGAAGTTGTACAATTCCCAAAGGCTTTAAATATGTAGCCTGTTGTACTCTTTCTGTGTCCATTTCATTGTTTCCCCAATCCGAATCTACGTAGCCCACAATCATATTGACACAATTATCATTACGAATATAAGTTAATTTCAGGTCTACAGATCCTTTAATGTACCTCAAAATTCTCTTCAAGCTTATCCAAAGTTCATTATTAGATTTACTTTGATATCTACTCAAAATATTTATGGATATACAAAGGTCTGGACGTGTACACAGCATTGCATACATAATACATCCTATCAAATTTCTACAGGGTGCATTACTCTTGTCATCACTGTTCAATTATATGTAATTCAATTTACTTTCTAAAGGTGTTTTTACTGGTTTGCAATCATACATTTTGAATGTATGCAAAACTGTCTTCAAATAATTGCTTTGATCTGAAGTTACCATGTTTTCAGATCTTTGGATTCTAGTACCTAAGAAAAGTTTTACATCTTGTAAATCTGTATCTGAAACTGCTTCCTCAAATAGTTCTTAAAATTTGACATAGTGTTTTTATCACCTGTACTAATTAATAGATCATCGACATATAGAATAACATATATGTTTTCATTTATGTTACCCCTATCTAAGAAATATAAACAAGGGTCGACTGACGAACTTTTAAAATCAATTTCTTTTATCGTTTTGTCGAATCGTTCAAACCAACATCTTGATGATTGTTTTAACCCATAAATTGACTTATGTAATCGACATACTTTGTCAGAAACTACATTTATGCCCTCAGGAATCTTCATATAGATCTCTTCATGCAAAATACCGTTTAAAAATGCGGTTTTTACATCCATGTGGTGGACTAGTAAATTATATTGATTTGAGAAGGCTAAGAGGAACCTGAAAGTTGATATACGCGCAACAGGTGCGAAAGTTTCATTATAGTCACTCAAATATTGTTGACTGAAATCTCTTGCCACTAGTCTCGCCTTGTATTTCATAGGATTTCCATGTTCATCAATTTTTATAGTAAATACCCACTTACAATCAACAATATTTTTGTCGGTGGGCTTCTTTACTAACGACCAAGTATTATTCGAAAGTAATGAATCAATTTCATCCTTTATGGCCTGCTCCCACTGATCCTTATCAGGTCCCGAATCAATTTCCCTATATATAGGAATTAGGTATACTATTCTCAAGAGAGTATGCACTGATAAGTATCTTGTTTATAAGTACCATTATATATGTTTTGATCAAGATCATCGGTATAGTAAGGCTTAGGTTGATTTTTGATTCTTTCACTTCTTTGTAAATTGATAAATTCTGATTTATTTGTCTGAGTTTGAGTCAGTTTTCTTATTTTTTGGCTCTGAAGTTGATTCAGTATCACTTTTTGTAGGTCTAGTGATTTTGAAACTGGTCTCGTCAACAATTACGTCACGAGCAACCAGAAAACTTTCCATTTCCACATTCCACACCATATATCCATTTGGAGAATATCCGACTAGGATTCCTTTAAATGACTTATTGTCAAATTTGGTTTTTCTAGTTTCCATAATATGAACATAAACTGTAGATCCAAATATTCTCAAATGTTCTAATCTGGGCTTTTTGTTGTGCCACAGTTCATATGGTGTTTTATGCACATTCAGAGCAGTGGTTGGTGAAATATTTATGAGGTATGTGGCTGTTGAAACAGCTTCACCCCAGAAAGATTTATCCAACCCTGATGAAATGATCATCGCACGTGCTTTTTCAGTTATCGTACGATTCATCCTTTCTGCTACACCATTTTGTTGAGGTGTATGTGGTACAGTTAAATGAAAAGTGATGCCCTTCTGAACACAATATTCTTTGAAATCATTTGACAAATATTCACCTCCGTTAACACAATTTTGCAATTGAACTGTGCTTCACTCTTTGCAACGAAATCTTTGAAGACTTCCAGGACTTCAGATTTATATTCCAATAAATAGGTCACTGTATAATGTGTGAAATCATCAATGATCGTTACAAAATAATTTTTATTATCGATTGTAGGAGGTGTTATTGGTCCACAAACATTAGTATGAATTATGAATAGTGGTCGTTCAATATGGTTTTTTAGTTTTGATTCTGAAAAAGGCAATCTTGCTTGTATATACAAGCTTCACATGTATTGTTTTGTGGATAAATATCATCAATATGGTTAACATCTTCTACCATTCGATATTTTTGTAATTTTGAAAAAAAATGGCTATTTATATGCCCTAGCCGGTCATGCCATATTTGGTAGTTTTTAGTGTTAACCATATTTAGAAGATTCCCATGGTTTTTAGGTATTTTGAAGGTTATACCTATTAAACCATTTACGGGCTCACCTGTGGCTACAGTGATGTTGTTTTTCTCAATCCTCACTCTAGCTGAATCGAAGATAACTGTCATTCCATTTTCTTGCATCCTCGACACTGAGATCAGGTTGTGAGTCACTTCAGGTATGAAGAGGACGTCATCCAGTTTTCCTTTGACACCGAGATTGGAAACTACGTCAATAGATCCTCTTTTTGTTGCGGTGACACTTGTGTCATTCTTGGCTACCGCAATTTCCATTGGAACTGGTAGATCATAAATCTTCGTGAAGAGATCTTCTTGATTAACAATGTGGTCTGTCGCTCCAGAATCAATGAGAAATGAAATTTGGTCGTCGTTTCCAATTAATTTTGTTTGGTTGTTCATCATAAAGGCAAAACCATGTCCGAGGCCATCATGCCCTTCAGCTGATGGTCGTTTGGGCTGAACCATTTGGATTGTGTGTTGTTTTTCATGCGTTTGTTTGTAGAAATAACAGTCTTTCATCAAATGATTTCTTCTTCCACAATATTCACATTTAATATTTGATGATTTATAGGGAGAGTGTTGCGAGTTTTTGAATTTTCTTTGAGATTTGACTTTTTTGCCTAACTGATAATATATTCAACAACACTGGCAACAGCCCAGACAGCACCAGATATTCCATGAATCTCCCTATCATATTCCTTTCGGAATATTGTGATATTCTAGAAATAATCGGGAATATTCCGGAATATCTGTGGAATATTCTCTGAATATGCGAATGGAAATTCCTCAGATAATCATAGAATATACCCAAAAGAATATTCTATGTTGAATGTTCCTGGAATATTCCAATAAACATATTCTAAAATAAAAAAAAGTGACACAAGTAGGGATCGAACTCAAGATATCACTAAAAAGTATCATCATAATGTTGGAATCGTCTTTTCATACAATCAACAAAGATGTAGCAAGGCGTGGGAGAATCTTGCTGAATTTCCGAAGTTCCAAACCAAATTCACAGACATCATGACACATTCATTTGAGTTCACATTTTCATTTTCACAATTTTAATGGAAATCGAAATGGAAACGGTGTGTTATATTCTCGACTTTCAATGGTGAAGTCATGAATAACACGAAGTCCTTACTCAAGAAAACCATGTGATAATAGTTAATTTACTCACTTTTGGTACATAGAATGAATCGAATGTTTGGATTTTTGAATAATCCTCACACATTGTTGTAGTCAGTCCATGATGAAAGCACAAAACACTCACTCAACTAATAATATAATATCAATATCTGCCAAATAAACTACTAATGCTATTATTTTATAATATTTCTCTCTGAAATTGGAACACAATTGAATAATATTCTACCATCAATCTGATTTTCGTTCAGCTCATAGTATCTCATCGTCAGAGCGTTAGAAGATGTGACCAAGTCACTCGATGATGGAAAAGTTGCAATGTTGCTGCTTTCAGATTATTCGAAAGCTCCCATACCACATTATAGACCCTTACGGAAAAGGTATTGACTAAATTGAGATATTACGATTTTGATAACTCTGCAGTGGACCTAATTGGATGTTATTCATCGGATCGTCCAGTCCAGTCGTGCAGGAGTGCCACAAGGGTCGGTGATTGATCCCTTGTTGTTTTGAGTTTACACTTTATACTGACATATTGAAGTCAATTACCCGTGGTTTCATTCATGCATTCGCAGGTAACATCCAACTAATTTATGCATTCTACTCTAAACTTTAGCATCTTTATGAAATATCAAAAAATAATGAACTTGAAATGAATCCTGCCAAGTCCATAGTAATAGTGTAACGCCTTTCATTTCGAGGCCCCTACTTTGGTGCTTGTTCGGACAGAGACTACTGTGGTTTTCTCCACCTGCTCTGGACAAAGATATTTTTGTACAGTGGCCCAAAGTAGCAACAGTGGAGACAGGTACAGGAGGTATACCTACTTTGGTACCTACAGTATAAACCAGGGGTCAATGTTATTGAATCAACCTGGAAACAATAAGGAGCCAGAAGATTCTTGAACAAATTCCTATACAATTCTCACCGTAGATTTCGAATCTGAGTTCGAAATTTTGGTTATTAGTATACAGGGTGAGTTATTCTCACAATAACTCGACATAGAAAAAAAATATTATTCCGGTCCTGATATTGGTTTCTATCAGAGGTCTACTTGTTGATGCCTTTCAGTGTAATTTGTGTACCAAATTTGAATCTAATCGGTCAATCCCTGTATTCGATATGGCGAATTGAAATTTTTGTCAAAATCCACAAATCACTCTGTATGTCAGTAACGAAGCGGTTTTGGACATCTGTTTATGGCATTTTGCAATCTCATTGACAGTCCCTATAACCCCACGAGTTTTGTCGGTTTTATCTCCGGACACCCATGGACCATATGTACTATACTATAGACGTAAGCTCCATAGCCATAGTATCAGAATTCGATATCGTATGTAACTCGTTGAATCTATATTTCGTATGTTATCTCTGTTGTAGACCAAATAAATCGAGCGGTACTGACACAACAAATCAAAATATATAAACTTCACTCATTCATCCAACGATACAGTATGTATTCAAAATATATAACATTATTTTTCTCGATAATGAAAGAAATTATTTCGCATCTATTTCCCTCGAAGTTATGATGAAACTAATTTGCAAATCTTCTATACTGGCCTCCTGTAGTGCCCAGTGTTCTTCTTAACATCGACTACCCTGACTTTTCCGTCGGTTCCTGGATAAACAGCAGTTATCATCCCTTTTGACCAGTAGTTTCGTGGATTGTTGAAGTCTGCTATCACGACTAAGTATATCATCAATTTTCAAATTGGGTTGTTCAGCGTGTCATTTCGTCTGTTTGTTGAGCGTAGGCAGGTATTCCTTCACCCATCTCGACCAGAAATGATTTGCTTCTGCGCAAAGGTCCATTGCGCAGAAGCAAATCAAAATATTCAAAATATATAACATCGTCGTACATTAGATATTCCATAAGACCGATCGGCAATTTTTCGAAAAAGCTTCAGCTATTGTGCACCGAAACAAAACACAAAGTGATTTACGTGATAAAGTGAAAAATTATATGTTAAACAAGCAAAGTCCGACAAATTATTTAACAAGCATAAATGGTTGATGGGTTATTATGGAACTGAAAATTGTTTCAATACCAGGAAATCATTATTTTGATTAGTATAGGTATTAGATATATTATGAACAAGGTGTCCGAGAACAACGTAACATAAATTCTGCAGGGTGAACTAGATACCAAAATAGGCTGATTGGAATCATTTTTCCTTTATACGAAAATGCCCCGTTAAGCCATGAGGGGGCGATGGAGAACATTTTTTTCCAGATTTTCTTCAATATTTCGAAATTCTTGGAAGCTTCACTGCTGTGAAATTCGCGAAACAATTTACTATTGTGAATATGCATCAAGAACATGACGTACCAATTCTATCAATAATACAGGTAGATTGGTATATCGCATTCTCTTTGATTAAAATTCATGAAACCATCATTAGAGTATGACCACATTTTAGTATCTTGATGGATAACCAAATCAATTATCACACTTCTTTCTGATAGCAGTGTTTCCATATTCTTTCTTTCAAATATCTAACATAATTCATTTTGATGCTCTCCCATAATTTTTCATGATTATGACGATTATCATGTTTTGCAAGTTTTTACCTCACTTGTATTGCGTTATTGACCACAATAATAACCAAATAATACAACAAGTAGTATGGAGAAGCACCAAAATGAATTTGACATTGCATCAACATATAGCTCCCAACTTTGCTTAGTGGATATCGAATTTTTACTTATCTTTGGACGTTTCGGAAACGAATCTGCTTCCGTTCTTAAGTACGCGTACAAATTACAGGGGCATGTTGTTGTCATCAAAATGGAAAGGAGAGTTCGTATAAACATATGTACGCAAGTTATTTATTTCTGAGATGAAAAGTGTAAAAGTTAAATTTTTTTTCAAATGAACCTGATACCCGAATATCACAATTATTTTGGAATTCATTAAAAAAAACGAAATAACAATCAAAATTTGACACTCTGTATATACAGGGTGTTCCGAAACTATTGTGCCAAAATGTAAGGGTGGGTAGATCTCGCCAAAACAAACGTTTTTTACTTATCAACCCATAGGCGCATGCACCTTATTTCGGTACCAATAGGTATCACAAGAAAAAAGTTTAACATATGTGCATACTCAAATAATATCGATATTGAGTGCCCAGCTCTACCGATTTTGACGTATGTACATACATAAATGAATAATATCGATATTGAGTGCTCAGCTCTACCGATTTTGAGAATCGAGACCAATCGCTGCGCTCCGGACACTCGTATTGCGTAGGCTTCTCATTAATTATTGCGTCGTGGCAATGTGTAAAACCTAACTCAATCTAAATTGTGGTGTTTTTTTTAATAAACTCTCCCAAATATTGCTTGTGATTCAATGTTATTTACTAACACGGTTTCCGGTACAAACACGTTTCCCCGTGTCCGAGGGGATACCACTGCGCGGACCTTAATGCGCTATTATCACTGAACGCATGCGCATGCGCCTATGGGTTAATAAGTGAAAAACGTTTGTTTTGGCGAAATCTACCAACCCTTGAATTTTGGCACAATAGTTTCGGAACACCCTGTATATATCTCAATGAATAACTTGCAGATATATATGTATACAACCTTTTCTTCTTATTTATACGTCAGCAACATGCTCCTGAATTTTTTACACGTACTTGAGAAACACCCTGTATACCTATATTAAAATGATTTAGTTGGTTTCGCAAGGAATTATTGACCGAGAAATTTGTTGATTTTATATAGAAAACAATCACAGGCCGTCTCCACTCTTTTGTTGCCCTAGGCCCTAGGGCCTCCAGACCTCTAAATCTGGCTCTGAAGATATTGAAATGAAACATTCCAGGAAATACTTACGGAACCAACTAGCTGTCACACGTATTTTTTTTATCGCTTGGAGCGCACGAAAGGGAATCCCTATAATGTTCAAAGAACATCGTGCGTTCCTAGGGAGGATAGGGATAAGAGGTAGGTATTGGAATTTTTTTTAAACTTCTGGAGATAATATGTTGTTGGGAATACTTCCTCAGGCAATGAATTCCAGAGCCTAGCCGTTCTATGGATGAAGGAGTTTTGATAAAGTGCTGTTCGACATCTTTCGAGGTTGACAACGAAAGGATGTGCTGACTAGGCTTGTCTAGTTCGTCTGACTGGTATTGCTAGTGAAGGGATGATAGCAGAGATTTCCGAAGAACATTTCCCGTGGAAGTATCGGTAGAAAAGTGAAAGGTCGCCGACCTTTCTACTGTGTTCCAATGATGTCAAAGAGTGAGTGAGTGTGGCGTCACCCACCAGGCGGATGGCTCTCCTCTGGATGGAATCTGAGAGCATCAGCGTATGTTTTGGTGCTGAACCCCATATGTGGGAACAGTATTCTAGAACAGGCCGTATCTGTGCTTTGTAGATCATGAGAAGCTGTTGAGGTGTAAAGTAGCTTTTCGCAGAGGATCCTGAAGAACCGTCGAAGTCACGCTTGTTCAGTATTGACAGCTGAAAATGATTTTTTTCCTCAGATTGTTCACGAACTCATGGCAAAGTTACCTACAGATGCAAAGTAACCCCGTTTTAGATATTCAAATTTTTCTGAATTTTATTCGATAGGGAACATCAAAAACAACAAAAACGAGTCTTAATAATAATAATAATAATACATTTATTATCCACAAAATATTTAAATAGTACAGGGTACGTAATATAACAGAATTCAAGTGGATAAATGACTATAACTGGTTCAGTTGTGGACTAATCCACCCCTGTTCTTCCACCAGTGCCAGTGAAATTGAAGAAAGAAATTTGAGAAGCAAATGATAATTTAAATGTAAAGAAACGATATTTTGAAAGAAAATGATAGGAACCAAGAGGGAGAGGAAAAAAGTAGGGAGCGAGAACGAAAAAAGGAAAAAGATAGGGAAAGTGAGTAACAACATAGATTAGTTGATTTGTAAGATCATTTCTGCGTGGACAAAAGATACTTTTTATATTTAACTTTAAATGATTCGGTAGAAGATGATAGCAGTGAAGGATCTAATCTGTGCAGATTGTTGATACAGACTGCCAAACCATAAGAGAACGAGCGTTTATAAATAATTTTTTCATGTCTCGGCACACGAAGAATGGTTTTTTGTCGGACATTCAGATTATGAACATCTGTTCTGAAAGTGAGTCTGTTATGTAAATAGGGGGGTGTTTTGAAAGTGTAGATTGTATGGGCCAAACATGCAAAATGTAGAGTTCGACGGTTGTACATATTCAGCCATTTCATTTCCTTAAATTTTCCTGAGATGTGGTGATATTTTTTTATTCCGTAAAATTCTTAGTTTGGAGGATATATGTTCTTTGAACCTCAATTTGTTGTCCAGGACTAGACCTAAGTTTTTGCAATGAGTTTCAACTGGAATTGAGGTACCAACAATCTCAAGTAATACTCTGTCCTTGATAAGTGCTAAGGTATTGTCACTACAAAATATGAGCGCTTTCGATTTTAAGGGGTTTATTTTCAGACAGTGGCTGCGCGAGATATTGGATAATTCTTCGAGATCTCTGTTGATGCACTGGATTGCTTCCGGTGTATCAGAATATTGAAATGGAAAATATAGCTGCGTGTCATCAGCATAAAGGTGATAGTCACAAAATTTGAGCGAATCAGGAAAGAGTGATGTATACAAAGTGAAGAATAGTGGACCAAGAATACTACCCTGTGGTACCCCGCAAGTAATACCCTGAGGCGTAGATTTATGAGTACCGATTTGTACTATTTGTTTTCGGCCCTTCAGATATGACGAGACAAGGGAACATGCTATTTCACTGAAATGGAAATATTTAAACATCGCTGCTAGAATATCATGATTCAACATATCGAAGGCCTTAGAAAAATCTAACAATACCAGTACAGATATTTTTCCATCGTTAATTGTTTTCAATAAATTGTCAACGACTTCTGCAAGTGCCGTGGCGCAGCTATAACCCTTTCTGAAACCGGATTGCTTGATGGGTAGAATATTATTATTATTAACGAAGTCTCTAATTTGAGATTCTATAACTCGCTCAAAGACTTTCGAAAGAACCGGTAAGATACTAATTTGTCTCAGATCACTATATTCTTTGGGAGAACTTACTTCAGGCAGTGGAATCACCTTAGCAAATTTCCATTCAGTTGGAAAATATCCAATTAACAAACACACATTAATAATGTGGACAATGATTGGAACAATCAGGGGACAGCATAACCTTTTAATAGTGATATCGAGTTCATCATTTCCGAAGGCTTTACTACTAATGTTGTTTATAATATCAATTATAGTTTCTTCATTTACTATCTGAAATATAAATTCGTTCTCAATGTCGTGTTTTTTATTGTTCTTATAAAAAATCAAGTAAGTTTTGTGATGGGATGGAACCTGTAAAAAACCGTTCGAGAGAAATGTTTGTCAAATCGCCTATGTCGGAACCGAAACGATTTGCATCAATTTCTAATGAACTTGACGCAAGAACAACATTTCTACTAAACTTTGGCATTGGCCTTGCGGCGTACAAGTATCAGTGACGCGCGCGAAGCTCTCTATATAAGCCGGTAAACTCCGACCGCGCTCAAAACATAACAAACCTTTGTAGCGAACAGCAAGTCAAAACAAAACTCCATAAAAACTAACCTAAGTGTTTTCGGAAGTGCAGTGAGAGCGCAGTTCATAAGTGAAAGTTCGACAACCCCTGAAGATGTATACCAACCCCTTCAGCCGTACTCACAGCCACGTACGTCAAGTGATTGACAGGTTTCTGCTGGTCGTTCACGACAAGAAAGGAGGGAAGAATGAGTTGAAGAGGAACAGTTCGGAGAGTTCTGTGCATTCTTCGTCGTCTGGACAGTCGAAGTATTCGACAGGGAGCGGCAAGAAATTCTTCGGGCTGAGATGACCGTTTCATTGCCTGTCTATTCTTACATTCTGATTATGATTGTAGATGCAACTTTTTCATTTGGGTAAGTTTCAATTTCTATCATTCTCAAGAGCTATATTAGTGCCCCAGTTTGAGTTTTTAACGAACAGAAGCATACACAAATCACGATTTTGATCCGTTGGGGTATTTGAGTTGATATATCGAAAACACTACATTTTGGTTCTTGTGTTTCGCTTCCTTATTGATAGTTTCGTCAAAAATAAAACAAAATAACTCTAACTAGCAGCAGGCTGTCAGGAATGTCATAATATTTTTATTTTTAGGATTAAATAGGACTCAACAATACGCTTTATTGGCTGAAACCGTGATTGACACTATATTAATTTGTATTGATGGACTTAAGATCAATTTTGTGTACTCAGAATTTCGAAGAAACAGTTTTAATCCACATTAAGTGACACCGCAAACCGTATTATGATTTCGAACGATGACATGAATTTTCATTTTGGCAATTTTGAATTATTTGGTGGATCCTCAGTTGCATAATGCAAAACTGAAATAATGATTATCGAATTTTTTTTTTCGAACAATTTATTTCAAATTTTTCCCTAATATATGAATAGTTCCATAAGAGCAATGCAATTTTCGACAATAAATGTCAGATATACCTCAGAAAGTGAAAAAAATGTGGCGTTTGACTCGCGTTTTGATGAGTGCTCCATATACAGAAAAAACAAAATTTCTTCCCGGAATTATTTATTCGTGAAATATTCGTGCATAGAAATGACCAAATAATGTTCATATTTTGTGAAAGAGCCCTGCTCCTCCTTCGGAATCGAGCTCTCGCCAAAATATACAATACAAATAAATGTCAGATAGAAAAAAAATGTCTCGTTTGGTGAGTGTTTCTTACAAAAAAAAACAACATATCTCCGAGAATTCCTTCTTCTAAATATCTCAATGAATTACATTCGTGAAGAAAAACGACCAGAAATTCTGCATTCAGGCGTGTTGTATCTTATACAAATTGCATTCGGTTATTTATAGGGAGGACGGCTCTTTCGCCAAAATATGAAAATAAACTTGCAATTCTCAGACAACACGTTTTACAAATGTATCGGTAATTTTCATGCACTTGTGCAAGTATAACCTATTATAATCAACGATTTCATGAGATCACGATTTGTAATTTTCAAGAGTCGATAAAATAGCTTCTCATTAGAGAAAACCTCATCATTTGATCGAAAACTGATCGATCAGACAATCAAATGAACTAAAAATAGAATGAACGAGAATATTTTAATTTGAAAATCAATTGATCCATCTACATTTTGATCCAAAACTTCAAAGACATTCGCTTTTTTTGTCCAATAATATTCTAATAAATAAGAGACTGATCACGAAGTTATCGGGAAAATAAAACTAGAAATTTTGAACAAACTAGCCTGTGAATTTTTCAAAATTGATTGAGTATAGGTAGGTAACCGAACTCAAACTGAGGCTGGTGACCACTTTTTTTATACATATGTCATATTTCCACATCTCAAATCTGAAATAACTGATGTGTAGTCATTTGTTTCGAAATCATCAAATTGAATGCAACGAAGAATACATTCATTTATTTATTCATTTATTGAAAACAAACAGGTAGTAATACCTAATTACATGTTCCTTTCAGAACTATAGCCTATGTTATCATTACAAATGGAAATATATATAATTATGTGTGTGGCCTGGATTTTTGTAGTAATTTCAATAACTTTATTTTCAATCAAACCATGTTCCACCAAAATATAGTAATCAATCGATTTTTCTATCAATTGATGTCTTGATCAATTAGGTTTTCAGATTTTGGGATCACTTGATTCTTTGATCTTCAACTTCCAAAATGAAAAAATTGCAGAATACTCATATAATACGAAGTTTCATAAACTTCACGAAACGAAAGGAAACTTCCAATCCCTCATTTGAGAGATTGAATTGTCAGTGTTTTCCCCTCAGAGATCAAAAGTAAATACTGACATGTTTTCTAAAGCTATCGGTACTTCACTTTGCAGTCATATCGAAACTAGAGTACCACAACGAGTACAAGAGTATCTACTGTGTTTCATCATTTTCTTAATTATTTAATTTCAAGTTTATGAACCTTGATTATAAGAGGCAGATTTTGACTCAATCGAATTAAAAACACGAATTTTCTCAGCAACTGCTATTCTATTGATTCAAATTGTGATGTTATGACGGTCGAATATATAATAAAATGTTTGAAATGTGATATCGAGTAAAACTAAAAAAAATCGGATGGAACAATAATTTTATGATTCAGACCTAAAAAACATATGATTGTCTTTCAGAATGATATGAAGGAATTCGTAGGATTCTAGTTGAGATACTTAGTTCAGTTCTCGTTTTAGTTCTATGATCATTTTGAAATATCTAACCATAGAAATGAAATGAACAGTGTCCTATTTTATTCACACTGAAATATTATTTTCATTCATATTTTTTCTCCTCATTTCAGAGTAATAACTCATTTTATAAATCTTCTATGAAGTATCAAGTTGATTTGAAGTAACGAAATCAATCTTGTTTTCTTCTTACGATAAAAAAGCAGGACTCATTAATTAAAAAAATAACAACATTCTCAATAATATTTGATCGACTTCTATACAAATTCAATAGCTCGCGAGTCGACCCAACTCTTTTTGTTTAATAATTAGTTTAATCATGCGGAAAAAAATCCTGACAGTTCTGTGCGAACGTCATTTCTTCAGAATATGTGAACAATTCAAAACGATAACTAATTCATATTTGTTTTTTGCAGTAATCTGTTGCTACCACCAAAATGATATTATGATGGGTGTCAAAAAGCTGCAGGAAAGTGCGAGGAAAGAAATATTCTGGACATCCAACTGATGCTTCCGGAAAAATGACGGAAAAGCGATGGAAGGAGTGAAGAAGTGTGCCATTATTCATTGCCAATATTGCCATAAGATTATTATCACCCAGTAGAGTAGATGATTGCCTTGGATGCCACACTAGTTTTAGTTTAAACGTTTAAGAGCCTCTGATTATTTCCTAGTCATTTATTTATGTAATTAATGTTTTATTATTTATCCTTGTTGGTTTTTATACTTGTTCAATAAATATATTTTTTTGAAAAACAACTCTAGTTATTTGTTATATTACTTGCACTTCTAACAATAGCCACTACATTTCATGAACAATAATATTTTTGTTGAAACCTGATTCAGTTAAACCATTTGTTACAAAAAGTAACAGAGATCCTCATCTTTTGCGATTGAAGAAATCCACTCAGGTCATTGTGTAGATAGATAATATACAGTGTGTCCCACTTCCAACGGAAACACCCCAATATCTTACGTAATCGTTGGGTGAGGATCCTGAAATTTGCTGGAGCGAGAAAAATACCAAAAATGCACTCTATGACCAAGTGGGGTCATCTTTAGTGATATACACTGCTCGCCAACAGTCATGGAACCACCCCAATTTCCGCAAAGTGATATAGAAGTCACAATAGGTTGAAAATCACTTCAAATTCGAAATCAGAACGCCCAATTCACTAACCATTCATATTTTTCCTTGGAATTGTTCTTTTCTCAAAAATTCATTTTTGTCTAACTTTTCATGGATCCTGAAATTTGCTAGAGCGAGAGATATACCGAAAATGCACTCGATGTATAGGTGGTTGAGTGGAGAGCAAATTCCTGTCTTTACAGGCAATTTGAACTCTGCCTTTTGGCAGGCTACGAAAGTATAGATGTACAATATATATAAGTGTGTGTACCTAGCCTGACAACTTCCGTATTATAACTGCTCGCCTGTGGAACTACACACATGTCCGGAAAATAATATCAAGAGAGATAGGTTGAAAATCACTTCGGAATCGAAAACAGGCCGTCCAATTCACTAACTTCCTATCTTGACGCATTATCATCGGTTTCCTTCATACTATTAACAAATTCAATTCAATGACAACCGTCATGATTTCTGATCCATTGGATCACTCCTGATAATCCATTCGATTGTACTAGTTCAGATTGTTATTTCATTATCCCTGACAAGAGCTGACTTCATGATTTTCAATTTCAGACTGACCATTAAGTGAATTTTCCAATTTAATAAATTTTTCCTTCTGGAATGTCGATGGTTCTGTGGCTGCTGACGAGTGGTGTATCATTGAAGATGATCCTACTTGGTCATTGGTCTTTGTCTCGGTCCTCAAAATGTAAGACCCTGGGGTGCTTCTGTGAAAAGTGAGAAAGAATTTATTATTTCAGAAATAAAAATTCTTCAAAAAGAATTTGAGTAGTTCATGAATTAGGCGATCAGTTTTCTGTTCTTGAATCCGAAGTGATTTCCAACCTATCTCGTCTGCTAATATGATTTTCTGGACATGTAGGTGGTTCCATGGCTGCTGGCGAGCAGTGTATATCACTGATGGTAATTTAAATTGTTCATTGACTGTATTCTGGGAATATTCCATGCTTTTGGAAATACAATAATCCTTACTGGATAATTACATAAGATACGGGGGAGTTTCCACGAAGAGTGAGACAAAAATGAAATTTTCAGAACAGAAATTTTTTCAAGAGAAATATGAATAGTTAGTGGATCAGGCGTCCTGATTCTGAATCCGAAGTAATTTTCAACCTATTTTGCCTTCTTTTCCATGTTCCTGTTCCATGGCTGTTGGCGAGCAGTGTTAAACACTGAAGATGACCCAATTTGCTCATGGAGTACATTTCTGGTATATATCTGTTATATCTAACCCAACGATACTTGATATACATGAAAAGTGAGACAAAAATGAAATTCTCAGAACTTGTAATTTTCCAAGAAAAATATGAATAGTTCGTGTATTGGTCGTCCTGATTCCGAAGTGATTCTCAATCTAGTTTGCCTCCTAATATCATTTTCCGGAAATTGGGATATTGGCGAGCAATGTATATCACTGAAGATAACTCCACTTCGTCATAGAGTACATTTTTGGTATATCTTTCGCTCCAGCAGATTTCAGGAAGTGAGACACAATGTACAATGTACATACATACATAGAGAGATCAAATCATAGATCATAAACCTGCAATAATTGAGGTAGCACATTTGTTCCTGATGCGAAAAATTTTTAGTTTGACCGTATAGAAAGATATAATTCGCTGAAGAATTGAAACGAACTTTAGTACCATGGTTTATGTCCAGGCTGAGGTCTTTGCCATTCTGGCAGTAGCGGAGAGGCAAGAGGTGAAAGAGGGACCAGAGCAGAAGATTTACATCTGCTCGGATAGTCAGGCGGCTCTCAGAGCTATCTGCCATCCTAAACCAAGCTCAGCTTTGGTGCAGGAATGTGGCGATGCTCTTGAGAAACTAGCTGAACAGAAGGAAGTCGAACTAGTATGGGTTCCGGGTCACAGGGGGGTGCCCGGGAACGAGGTGGCCGACGAGCTGGCTAGAATCGGATCCGCGACACCGTTCTTGGGACCGGAGCCTGCACTGGGCATAACAAGAAGCCAATCTTCGTCCGCCCTTAACAAATGGGCGGACGAGGCACTAGAAGGATATTGGAGGCGTATAGGCGGCTGCAGGCAATCGAGAGACCTGGTGGCCGGTCCAAGCAAGCCGAAGACGGCTTGGTAACTGAGCAGGGATCGCCCAGTCCTGCGCCTTCTTATAGGGGTACTGACAGGGCACAACAGTTTACGCAGCCACCTATTACTCATAGGTGTGGAAGATAGTCCCACTTGCCGTGGATGCGGAGAAGATGAGGAGACATCACTTCACTTCCTCAGAGAGTGTGAGGCGTATGGAAGGATGAGATTCGGAATCTTTGGATAGATAAACTACAACAGAAAGATTTGGCCGAATTAGAGTGGACGGACATCCTGACCTTCATCAGAAGGACGGGAAGGTTCGAAAAGGAC
>OU896713.1:49985052-50073859 GCA_918026855.4 Phaedon cochleariae | reverse complement strand
AATAATTCTTGACGGAATTAAATATTACTCTAACTCTCCTCTTTCCTCATGCGATATTTATGTTTTTTATCACTTGATCATCATGAAAATATTTTGCTATCGACCTCTATAAAAAAATCACATTTTACGTTCTAATTTCTGAACGAAATATATAACGACTATTTCTGAAGGCAAGTACTTTTTCTCCGCAGACACTAATTTTTCGTCCGGAAACACTTTTTGTCCGCTGCAGGGTTACGAGTTCTGCTGAATTTTC
The DNA here is from genome assembly GCA_918026855.4 of Phaedon cochleariae. NCBI lineage: Eukaryota > Metazoa > Arthropoda > Insecta > Coleoptera > Chrysomelidae > Phaedon > Phaedon cochleariae. The sequence goes on along the minus strand of OU896713.1, from coordinate 50,073,603 downwards.
CGTAGATCTACTGAAAACATCTCATAGCCTACTTTAGAATATTTTGACACTCATTTATAATTTCAATATTCAAATACACTCATAAATTGCATGATATTTTAGCATGCTCTGTTCAACTTAATTTTACAAATTGAGTTATAAGTTATTGACATAATGGTATATACCTACTAATGTATATACCCAAAAAAGGACAATACTTTATCTGATTCAGATCAAATTAAATTTTTTATAATAAACATATCTTATAACAGTTTGTTTCTTATGTTCGATGTTTTCATTCGTTTTGTATTTTTCTGTGCATTTCTAGTCTTCGTTGCTGTTTTTTGTGTACTTGAATGTCATAAGTACCTATGTAACTGTATTTTTTTATAAATTTGTGAGTATTTTTCATTTATTAAGAATATGATAATTTTTCATAAGAATGTTTGTTTTGTTTGTTTCTATTTTGTTGCAAATAGTTTACTTGTCTGTTTACTGAAAGTACATAATGTTTTGTCGTCATAGGTTCATTTCATCACCTTTTCTTTGGATTCGTATACCATAAAATAGATCTGAATTTTTGACAAGGTATTTACTGGTGATTAAAAGAATCGAACTGGCAGGTCTGGTCCGCGCAATGCTTTCTGAAATACAACTGGAAAAGTTATAAAGCTCATGTTCATATTAAAATTAAATCATGGAAAGGAAACCTGGGGGTTCCATTTGATAAATTTCGAATTTTCTTTCGTTCACTGCAAGTCACTAAAAATTATAATTTAGATGGAATAGGCGTATGCTCAATAAGCTACAATTGTCACTATTTCTAGAAAATCTCGCAGAAAATCACATAACGAAAATATTTTAGAGTTGGATTATCCAAATGTCTTCCAAAGTCCCTCAAATTTTTCTCCATGCTACTTTCACTCCTCCATAGATATATATCGTGTTGACTGATGAATATATTTCATTTATGCACTAGCGGGTCATAAAATGCACTTTACCGCCCGCTGTTCTTAGTTTCCTATGATCCTATGATCATTTTCCTGGATTCTAATATACCCAGCGGTATATCATAAACTCATTCTTTATCCGATTCCATAGTCTCGCTATTATTATTATAACTAATTTTTACTTTTCAGTCAAAGAATGACAATTCAGCTTGTTGATTGGATGTATTGTCTTAGACATCAACCATCAGCTTGCTTGACAACGTCAAAATAAGGTATGGGTATATGATATACTGTCTATGCATATATTGTGAAATTCTGAAGAATGAATCTCTCCCAGAGATCAAAGAGTTTTACTTTTACGATAATTGCAATATTCGTACGATAATATTTATATGTAAATCATCCATGAACATTACGCTTCTCTTGATTACTGGATTTAAACGTAACAAATCAAATTCGGGGGAATATTAGTTTATCGAAATCTATAGTCATCACTTTTGAGTCAGAAAATAAACAACTAGTGCATAAAATTTTGTATGTAGCACGTGCTTGAAATGCGTTTATGGCCTTCAGCGTGTAATGGTCCTCGGCTAGCGCCATCGGGCCATTATTCACGCCGCAGGACGTAAACGCCTATACTTCACACCCTTGATACATAAATAACTTTTATTTCGACATCACTGATATGTCAGACTTATTATTATATTTTCCGAAATGTATCTCACTTCGGAGGTTGAGGACTTTTCATTGAATACTCACCAATCTAGTCTCTTTGATGATTTCTTGAAAAGTTCTAATACTATCTCTTTGGTCTGACCTACATGGCATCATCACATTGTACATTAACAAAAGGAAAATGGGCCTTGGTAGCAGAACCATTTTCATTTCTTCTATCCTATCTAATGGAAACTAGTGCTGGGGTGGAGCTATTTTCTTTTCCATAGCTGCTAGGGAAAGTCACATCTTCTGGAATGAAATAATTGACTGTATACAGGGTTGACCAAATTGGGAGAGAAATGATCTACATAGTACCCTCAATCCGGATCCGAATTGTTTTTTTTGTTCTGAACTAGTTATAAAATAGTTATGGGTTGATAATTTATAATATTCTACATATTCAGGTTGTCACAAAATTACATAGGAATACTTCAATCATAGATTCTAGGAATAATAATAGTAAAAAAAGTTCATTTGAATTTGGGTCCTAAAATTGACCCTTAGCAAATTATAGCCATCTGAAGGAGTGCCTGAAATGGTGGTTTTTCGAATATATTTTCTAAGCCCACTTTCATTGAATAATCGACTAACTAACTTCGTATGCCCAATTCGGAAACATTTGGAATTTTCCAAAATTTTGGTCAGGGGCGTGGTAAATTTTTTGCAGTTCGACCAAGAAATATAGAAATCTCAAATTTTTTTCTTTTTTCGAGATAGTACTTTTTCTTAGGGGTCTGAAATAATATTCCCCTGCTTTTTCATTCCTATACATATGGCAAAGGAGCACATCTCATCTGGTAACCATCAACTTGAATGGGTTGTTACTGTATTAGATCACTTGTTGTTGTTGTTGCCCAAAAATTCAAAGATCATTCAACATCTGATATAACATGTCTACATAGCTTCAAATTGAACTCAAAAAACTAAATTTCCGATGAGTTTAATTGAATATGACGCACTATATTTTGCCAATAGAAGTTGCTTTTACTTCCTAGTAATTGAGGTTTATTACTAAGATTTCAGGAACATTCAAAACTTTGATTCGTTTTCAACCATAACATCTGATATAACATGTTTACATAGTTTCAAATGAAACTAAAAATCATATTTCCGATGAGTTCAGTTGAATATGACGCACTAACGCCAGGAAAGTAGTTGTTTTTTATTGAATAAACTGAAAAAGAGTAGATATTCTCATCACATAGATATCCATTTTTGTATGTTCATAATTTTATCTGAGAATATTCCTTTTCAACATTGAAAAAATTAATTCGTTTTCAACCATGACATAGTTTCGAGTGGAACTTGATAAACATATTTCCGATGAGTTTTCATGTGAATATGACGTACTATATTCTTACGAAAGAAGTAGACATTTTGGCTCAAATCATCTGATTTGTCCTCCTACTACACTTACATTGAAATAATACTCATATCTTTATTATTTTGTCATGAAGAAAATTTTAACTCTATCGAAAATTAATGTATATACATACGTGTTTGCTTTTGGGTGTATGATAAATTGACATTCATCATACAGGGCGTGGAAAGAAATTCTGAATTGAGACTCTATCACGAATCTGCGATTAGAAGTCCATAAAAATCACAAGTTTCCATCGTTCAAGTTTGAACCCCCTGATTGGGTATGAAAGTGTTGAAAAGGAATATTCTCAGATAAATTATGAACATACAAAAATGGATATATATTTAGATAAAGCAATACATTGAGAATTCGCATTCTCTATGTGATGAGAATATTTACTCTTTCTCAGTTGATTCAATAGAAAACAACTACTTTCCTGGCTATATGCCACGACGAACATTGAATTATATCTATTGAACACACACGATAAGAGTTTGAAAATAAAATATAAAAACTTCTGAAATTGAGAATTTGCATTCTCCTTCAGACAAAAATATGTATATGCACACATCATTCTGAATATTCAACAGAAAACAACTACTTTCCTGGCTATTTGCCTCGTCGAACATTGAATTATATCTGATGAACATTCAAAAGGAGAACATGAAAAATGAAGAATAAAAACCTCCGAAATTGAGAATTGACATTCTTCTTCAAATCGGATGAATAATATGATGCATAATGATATAGAAATATAACTTACCAATATATTCAGCATTGAAATGAAAATTGGAATGTATAGGAGAAGTATACTGGCATAAACTCTGATCTTGATGAGCTTGAAAACTTCCAAAAATAATCATTCATATCAGTGATATGGGAAATATTATCTCTCACACACAGGTTATATGACCTTATTGCAATGAAACCATTTCGGATTTCTGAATCCTCATCAGTAACCATGGTGTCCACTTATTCTTACAGCCATTCTTCATGATATACACAATTTTCATCTCTCTATAATACAACTAAAACCGAGTAAAACTATGTTCATCAGATATAATTCAATGTTCGACGAGGCAAATAGCCAGGAAAGTAGTTGTTTTCTGTTGAATATTCAGAATGATGTGTGCATATACATATTTTTGTCTGAAGGAGAATGCAAATTCTCAATTTCAGAATGTTCGTCGTGGCATATAGCCAGAAAAGTAGTTGTTTTCTATTGAATAAACTGAGAAAGAGTAAATATTCTCATCACATAGAGAATGCAAATTCTCAATGTATTGCTTTATATAAATATATATATCCATTTTTGTATGTTCATAATTTATCTGAGAATATTCCTTTTCAATGTATATACGGCTGGATGGCACATTACACGGTTCTGGAAAAAACAAAGCAGGATTATTCTGAAAAATTGGTGCCTTGGATAATGAGTGTGTTCTATCGACCAGATATATTCTCAGCAATAACTTCGATTTTTCAAATGGGACACCCTGTATATTATCTCCAGATTCCTCCTGGACAGTTGATTTCATTGACCTAATACTTGGGGTCTAGCAGTAATAATTACAGAGTTATAGGATGTGAAAAATCGTTTTTTTTTGTCCCTATCCTAACATTTCATTCACTATCAATTGATATTTAATTGAAATAAATACAGAGTTGTTCAGAATTAAGATTTTTGACCACCCTGTATCTATTTCAATTGAATATCAATTGATAGTACATGAAAAGTTAAGATAGGGACATGGAGACCGTTTTGACCAACTATGAATAGTTTCGACACAAAAAATTCCTAAAGTTGAAAAATCTCGATTTTTGACACCCTATATCTTTGTTATCATCTCCGCTTGACCCCAAAATGGAATGATATACAGGGTGTCTTATTGAAAAAAATCAAAGTTAAAGCTATACTCTTCAATATAAGCGGCAACGTCGCAGCGCTGAGAATATTCAGGTGGAGAGAACACGTGTCTTATTGAAAAAAATCAAAGTTAAAGCTATACTCTTCAATATAAGCGGCAACGTCGCAGCGCTGAGAATATTCAGGTGGATAGAACACAACTAATTATCCAAGGAACCAAATTTGCAAAATAAGCCTACGTTGCGTTCTCCAGAAACGTCTAATGTACCATTCACCGTGAATCAGCCTGTAAACAATGATAGTAAGTATTAAAATATGATAATTTAGTATTATAATCATCCATACATTATGACCATAAAATTGTTTATAAATCTTCCTAATTCCGCTCTCAGTGCTCTGACAGATGCTATAAATAATATATGTGTTTTATAACGGGAATATTCCCGCCCTGTCTAAAAACGGCGATTGTTATTCCATTACATAAAAGTGGTGATACTAACAATCCTGCCAACTTCAGGCCTATTTCTATGCTACCGACTCTAGCTAAAATAATAGAGAAACTTGTGAAAAAGAGAATGATGTTGGTTTTGAGTAAATTCAAATTATCAGTCAGAGTCAATTTGGGTTTCAAAGCTCAAAAAGTACTGGCGATGCTATGTCTCATTTGCTTGAAAATGTTTATTTACGCCTAAATGATCGAGAAATGGCTGCAGCAGTCTTCTGTGATCTCTCTAAAGCCTTCGACTGCGTTGACCATGGAATTCTGCTGCAAAAATTAGAAATATATGGCTTTAGAGATATATCTTTGAAATGGTTTGAGTCCTACTTGTCAGAAAGAACTCAAAAAGTATCACTCAATGGCAATATTTCACATCCCCAGAGCGTAATTAGTGGGGTTCCACAAGGATCAGTCCTTGGGCCAATTTTATTCTTGCTATATATCAATGATCTCGCCCACATTGATATAGCTGCAAATATAACACAATTTGCAGATGATACTACTTCATTTTGGCATAATAAGAATACATTGAAATTGCAGGAATCGATCAATGAGGACATTATGAAGATAAAAGTCTGGTGTGATGCTAACCTTTTATCATTCAATATTTCAAAAACTAGTCTCATTACCTTTAATAAGGGTTGCAGGCTGGAAATCCTCTTGGGTAATGATTTGATCAACGATAACATTTCAACAAAATTTTCAGGCTTACATATTGAAAACAGCCTGCAATTCACTGAACATGTAAATAGCATTTGTAAGAAAGTTTCGTCAGGTTGCTTTGCCGTGAGAGTATCAGCAAATGAACTAGGAACAGATGCTGCCAAAAGTGTGTATTTTGCACTAATAGATTCTCACCTACGATATGGTATCTGTTTCTGGGGAACATGCTGCCAATATTCATTTGTTTTACAAAAAAGAGGGGTTAGATATATGTGTAAGGCTAAATTTGGGGATTCTTGCAGACCGTTATTCGTAAAGTACAATATTTTGACATTGCCTTGCATTTTTATTTTAGAGACGGTATGTTTGATGCAAAAAAAATATACGAATGAAATTTTCGCTACGTCCCAAATCAATACAAGAAACATACTCAACATACGTTTACCAATTCCAGTATCTTCAAAAGTAAAAAATTCCTTCATTTACAATGGTAAGAAAATATTTAATCATCTGCCAAATGAGATTAAATGTATTACAAATAAGAACAAATTTAAAAAAATTGTGAAAAAGCTCCTGTTATCAAAAGCATATTACTCCGTGGACGAATTCTTCGCAGATAGAAATGTTGACAATGGACTGCATAATGTTGAAATTCTGTTTTATACTTACAATGTGACTGTGCATATCATATATTTATATTATCATATATTTATACATCTGCTCGATGTTATTTATTTTTCTTGTTTTTATCCTATTTTGTGTCACGTTATTTTACAAATTGACTGTGTTTATTTAATACTTATTCACTTCACCATATTATATGAACTTTGTCAATGAGAGTATATTTTCAGACAATAAAGTATAATATTTATTTATTCATTTATTTATATTATTTATTTAGACCAAACAAAGATCACGTGAGTGTGCGGGAATATTGCCACACATTCCATTTTCAGTTTCGCATTGCTGTGATGATGAGATATTTCCTGAGCAACAACACACTGTATTATATGCTGCTTTCTTATGTGGTCGTAAAGACAATTTAGCAAGTGGTGGAATAAATGAATTCATAATCGATCATATCAACAATATGTCAATGATGGAATAGTTCACTATAAATTATTTTGATAATTAATTATTCAACTTCATGCAATTCCATAAACCTATCATGAATCGAATTCTTCTTGATTCATCAATTGATTTTCAAAAGTGAATCGAACAAGTTTTTCAAGTGAAACATTTACAACCATTGATAAAAAAGTGTGTACTGAAAATATTCATGAAATTATAACTGATTATACTGCACTTATGATGTACCGTGGAAAACGAAAATTCTATGAGTTTGGTATTTATTTCGACTACATTAATACCGAAATCTTAAAACAAACAGAAAATTGTCCGTTATTTCTACTGAGCAAACATGATTTTTATGATCTTGGCATGGTAATAATTCAGTTTCCTAAGACCAAACATAAACTTTCTTTCCCATCGAAATATTTCAATAATCGGATAGGTAATTTGTTAATTGATTTGAGAGGATATTAGTTTTTCTTAAATGAAGGTGTGTCGGTATGATGATATTTATTCAGTCACATAAGAAACGTATATAATTGCGTCTCGCATTTTTATCTGGATAGGCTACCTATAACGAATTTTCAAAATGATTGTATATATATACACAGTTTTCAACTTCAAATGGTCACATGCAATTTTACTAAATTTGGATCAAAAAGATAATAATTTTAACGAACAGTTATTTGGAAACATTGCCGTGTGTCAATTTATTTGAAAATATTGTCGTTGAATTTACTAAGTGGCGTATGTGAATTTTTAATAATTCTGAGGAGATGCAATTCAAGGATTACAGAATGTTCATGATGTCACTATCTGAAGCAGCTAGAATGAGTCAATTCCATTAAATCTTTGTGAACACTCAGAATGTATTATACAGTGTGACCCATTTAAGATGGAAGCACCCTTATAAAACTTACATTTTTCAACCGATTGGAATGATTTTTTTTCGTTAGGTAGATATTCAAAAAGTCTATTAGGACACCAAATATCATGAATAAATCTCCATTTCCAGGGCCAACTAATCTGATTTTTCAAGGTCAAAAATCTAAAAAAATTACTAGCGATTTTTTTAGAAAAAATCTGACTACACTACTGGATTTGTGACATTTTCAAATGGGTAACATGTAAATAACGTTGAAATGCGTCAATCAATGAAAAAGTTATAAAGGAATGAAATTTGAAAAATATGCCGTTTAATCAACCCATCAATTTTTATTACTGAACAGATTTCGATGAAACTGTAATCAGTAATATTTCGAGACATCCTGAATCCAGTGGAGTATACAGAATTTTCATAAAATTCCTGAACATGAATTGGTGGGTTGATTAAACGACATATTTTTCAAATTTCATTCCTTTATAACTTTTTTATTGATTGACGCATTTCAACGTAATTCACATGTTACCCATTTGAAAATGTCACAAATCCAGTGGTGTAGTCAGATTTTTTCTAAAAAAATCGCTAGTAATTTTTTTAGATTTTTGACCTTGAAAAATCAGATTAGTTGGACCCTGGAAATGGAGATTTATTCATGATATTTGGTGTCCTAATAGACTTTTTGAATATCTACCTAACAAAAAAAAATCATTCCAATCGGTTGAAAAATGTAAGTTTTATAAGGGTGCTTCCATCTTAAATGGGTCACACTGTATATACAATCTGATCCTGATGAATAGATAATGAAGTGAATGTGATTTAATGATCATGTTCATTTAAGCCCAATGAGATTATGGAAGAAAATACATACAAAAATTTTTATTTTTGAATTCAACGCCCTGTATCTCTGAAATGAAGCGAATGCTTTAAATCGGCTTATTTTGACATCAGGACTTCGTGCGGAGATTTTGCACAGGCCTTCTAGGGACACCCTGTATAATTTGCAAATTCTCCCCGAACGGCGCCACTGGAAATCTGTTTGGTCAAATATTATCACTACTTCATGTGCCCTCTGGGTCATAATAATACAAAGGAATATTTTCGATTTTTGTTCAGCATTTGCCTATAGTAATTGAATAAAACTTAAAATTATTTCTCATCAACCTTGACACCCTGTACCTAAAGGTTACGATGTTTTCGACATACGTTCATATGAAGTTTTTTTCTTGAAATGGGTTCAAGAATTGCTTTCAAAAATATTAGCATGTCATGAATAAGGAACACACTGTATTTTTTCACTATTGGAGCGCACGAAAGCAGATACCTATAATGTTCGAAGAACATCGTGCGCACCTATAAAGATAAGATAAAGAGAGGATGAAGGTATTGGATTTTTTTTAAATTTCTGGAGGCATCTGGAGGTTATGAGTTCTTGGGAATACTTCCATTGGCAAATCATTGCCGTTCTATACAGGGTGCCCGTTTTTCGAGCTCCACCATGGGGATCTCAGTTATTATGAGAAATACGAAGTCGGTTGAATTAGGGCAAAGTTGCGCATTTTGATGCTGAACAATTTTCTGAAAAAAAATTTGATGTGTCATTTTTAGTTTTTGAATTATTGGAAAAAAACGGAAATTTGTAATTTTCGTTTTTATTTTTTCAAGCGAAAACCAAAATGCCTAGACGTTTTTGACTGGGACATTCTTAAGACACTTTTTCACAAGGAATCTAAATCTGTCATCGTAATTTCCATAACGTTCTTGATGCCAAATTTACAACACTCAACTTTGTTTTTTCTCATGGGCGCCATATTGGATTTCCGCATTTTTGAAAAGCCTTTTCTTACCTGATTACAATGATGTATCACACGATATGATTGAATCCTACATGCTGATCAAAATTAGAAAAAAATCATTTTTGTAAAGAGTGCTTTGGAAAGAACGCCAACAATTAGGTTTATCAAACTGAATGTTGACTGTTCAAAAGAATTCGGATCTGTAACGTTCACATTTTCGTGTAACTCATTTACGTACTACGTACGTTTTGATTCAGGAACGACATGATAATCTGGGAGTTTATTCTTCGCAAAACAAAATGAAACAAAGTTATAAAAGATGCTCGAATCCTCCCCCTTCCACTTCTAAACACAATTCTACACGTTTTCTCAGATTCTGAATAGCTCGCGAGACGTCCCGTCTTCTTATCTTCGTCCTGAAAGTTGTGATTATTGTTCTTCTCAGCTCATCAATATCGGTGGGTACAGTTTTGTGAATTAAATCTTTCATAGTTCCCCATGAATAATAGGCTAGCGGGGAAAGATCAGGTGATCGCGCTGGCCAAAGTATGTCTCCATTGTTCGAAATCACCTTGCCGGGAAACATTTCTGACAAACACTCTGCAACCCTTCTAGCGTTATGTGGCGGTGCGCCGTCTTGCTGGAACCATACTGTATTTAGCCGGTTCAGACAAATGTTGTTGTCAACATATTCCGTAATATAAGGAATGTTCTCAGAAAATTGTAATACCGATCGGCATTCAAATTCTCTTCATATATGTATGGGCCAATTATTGTGTCGTCCAACAATCCGACCCATACATTCACGCCGAAGCGTAATTGTGGTCGCCGATCTTGATGTTCACGGGGATTCTCAATGGACCAAATGTGTTCATTGTGTCGATTGAATATGCCCATGTTTGTAAATTTGCAGTCATCCGTGAATACAACATTACGCAAGAAATTTGGATTTTGCTCCAACTGGTTCATTACAAATCTACAAAACTCTACCCGTCGACCTCCATCTCCGGGATGGAGAACTTGTGTGATGTGAATTCTGAATGGACGATATTTGTGTTTGTTCAGTATCCTCCACACCACTTGATGCGATATGCCAAGATTTGTTGCAATTTCCCTTGTGGAAATCGAGCGATTATCTTGAACCTAAAGGAAAAATAGGTATTCAAATCCTAGGTAATTTTTTTCTATTTCACTCACCGCTTGCAAAACTGCCATCTCATTTACATTCTCTCTATTGTTGTACCTTCGTCTAGGCTTTACAAATGAACCATAATCGGCTAAATTCCTATGGAGCAATAGAAAATAATTCTGAGCTGGTTGCTCTCTCTCTGGATACCGCTGGAGATACGTTTCGGAAGTAATTCGCGCATTTCGATGGGAGGCGTAATAAATCTGAAGCATATCAAACTGTTAAAACTCAGTTTGTTAAACAAAATTGTTGCCGTTCTTTCCAAAGCACTCTTTGCAAAAATGATTTTTTTTTTTAATTTTGATCAGCATGTACATGTACATCATTGTAATCAGGTAAGAAAAGGCTTTTCAAAAATGCGAAAATCCAATATGGCGCCCATAAGAAAAAACAAAGTTGAGTGTTGTAAATTTGGCATCAAGAACGTTATGGAAATTACGATGACAGATTTAGATTCCTTGTGAAAAAGTGTCTTAAGAATGTCCCAGTCAAAAACGTCTAGGCATTTTGGTTTTCGCTTGAAAAAATAAAAACGAAAATTACAAATTTCCGTTTTTTTTCAATAATTCAAAAACTAAAAATGACACATCAAATTTTTTTTCAGAAAATTGTTCAGCATCAAAATGCGCAACTTTGCCCTAATTTAACCGACTTCGTATCTCTCATAATAACTGAGATCCCCATGGTGGAGCTCGAAAAACGGGCACCCTGTAGATGAAAGAGTGTTAGTAAAGTGTTGTTCGATATATTTCAAGGTTAACAACGAATGGATGAGCTGACATCTGACTGGTATTGCTATTGATGAAATAAAAGCAGAGGTTTCTGAGGAGCATTTTCCGTGGAAGTATCGATAGAAAAGTGAAAGGTCGCCGACTTTTCTACGGTGTTCTAATGAGGTCAAAAGATTAGTTAGAGTTAGCAGTATTCTGAAACTGGCCGTATCTGTGCTTTGTAGATCATGAGAAGCTGTCGAGGTGTGAAGAAGATTTTCGCAGGAAAAAAAACACGAGTTTTTGTGAAGCAGCTTTCGCGATGGATCGGGCATGATGAAAGAGTATTGCTGATGGAAATACCGAGTATAGATATAGTGGACTTGGTGGAAATGGTAGTACATGACACTTTAATATTCTAGAAAAAAACACTGGCTTTATTTGTTGGTTCCCCAGGCTGTTATTTCGATACGATCTACGTTGATCGGTCTTCGTCGTAAGTTGTTAGTTTCCTGAGAAGAAATAGGAATTCCAGAAGAGAACGCAGTATGGAGGATACTATCATCTGTAAACCTATGGATAGGGCAAGTGGTTGGCCCTAACAGATCATATTGGTGCCAAAACTGATCTTTATAGGACGCCAAACACGGATCGAATGCATATTTGATGAATTCAATATTGTTAGCTTTCTCCATCACTTTGGAGGTAGCTGATAACAGGGCAATTAACCTATAGTTGTTGGGCATGCTTTTTTTTTCCTTTCTTTTTGAGGTTTGATTGGACTCTGGCGAGATCGAAAAATACTTAATAATGGGTGGAATTTCAACAGAGCTATACAGAACCGTTAGCCTTATTCGTTGTGAGTCCATGCAGAATGCGTCTGATAGTGCGTTGACGAAATAAGATTTCGGGCATTCGACTTTCAACGGGTGGAATGTCTGGCGGCACTCTATCCTGAAAATCTAAGGTGGAGTTTGCTGGGAACATCTCTGCAAAAATGTTAGTGGAAATAAACTATTAGTGGGATACCTTCCGACTGCTTTAGCGAAGGACCGAAACGAACGGGAGCCTTTGGGACAATCTATGAGCTTCGATCTTATTTTGGCATTATATGCATCTATTGTTTGGCTGCGGTTATTCCTGGCTTGAACATATTCTATTCTACTATCACCAGGTGACGATTTTTGGGGCAGTGGTGGTAGGCTGTCTGTTTCCAGGAAACTTCTCTAGAACAGCTCTTATTGAACCAGTTTTTCGAATCTTTTCGAAGAATAAGGTATGTATGTACCAATCCAAGCGTGATGATATTGGATATTTCCGCACCTCAATGTGACGACGGATCATCAGAATCCTCCTGAGTTATAATGCCGTACAAGATGTGGGGGTGCTAGAGCGAGCGAAAATGGGCAGGTTGTAGAGATGCGAGGTCTATTGACTTCTATAAGGTTACCTCATAGTATAGCATTATTGTGCGGAGGTGCGCGGAGAGGGGGAACGATCTGTGACGTCACTGTTTGTCGTCACAAATGGTTTGAATATAATATGGTGTATCATTCAAAGATAGTCACATCATAATATATTATGTATGGAGTCAAGAGTGGATATAGAACGAACAAATGTTATAAAAAGCCTATGTTTACAATCTTCTGCTCATGGGCAGCATCCACATGAGATTGGAATAATTCGAAAGGGAAATGATGAGCTGTGGAAATGTGAATGTTCCTGTGAAGCGTTGTTTATCTTGAGTTCATTGTGTGAAGCAGGCATGTCACAGTTTTGTAGACACATTTTATAGGGAATTTCAGGAATGAAGACTTGAAATATGTGAAGCTGCATATATAACACACACAGAAGTGGTGAAATGAAAAACAGGAAGTAGATCAATCAAAGATCTATTATACAGCAAAACCATTTCAAGAGTTTTGCCATCCACTTATTTAAAGAAGGAGAGTAACCCCCTAACACATAAGAAACGAACAGTACCTACCTACATGCAGGGTCAAGTAATAGAGATGAAAATCAATGGGAAAATCATTCTCGTTTCATATAATTCAAGTTCATTTTACAGGTATATCAGTCTCTTTCGTTTTTTTCTCTTTGGAAGCCAATGAACTCAATATACAAAACTATTGCATGGTACGCAGGATCACTGGTGAGTTTATTATAAATTTTTACATACCATCATGTAAACTGTATACTTACATTGATTTTGAATTTCAGGCTTTACTTGCTACTTCATTTCTACATGTAGCAAGGACTCTTGGGAAAAAACGCAATCAATTTCTTTTTTCCAACGGATTTCACAAATAAATTTGTTCAGCATGGAGTCGACTATGAATCCAAAGCTCTTTCAAAATGTTCATTGAAAATAATGTTGAATTTTAAATCATGCAAACAAATTTGTGTCCCAATATCTTCCATGGTTAGGATTCTTCCCATATGAAATTATATTTCAGGATGGAAGACCATGGAAATAATTGAAATAGTGTCCTTACTGAGGTCCTTACATAGAGGTTTGTTATATAATGTGTATAACATTCAGCTTGAATTATTTTCTCAAATTTTCAGGTAAAGAAAATGGTTTAGATCATTTTGTGGAGTATTGCCATTTCTTGATAGGAGATGATATGGAAAATGTGAAGTTGAAAGAGAGACACACTTATTATGGAAAAATTCATTCGAGAATAATGGTCCTTATGTCCCTAATGAACTCGAAAGGAACTAATTTTCTTGTATTATTCTTCTTTCTCCAAAACTTTTTTTTTTTTTTTTTAATATCATCAAACTTTATTAGCACAGTACTCTTCATTACACTACAATATACATAAAGTACAAAAAAAAATCAAGAAATACAAATTTTACAATCCAAAATAAATACAAGTTACAATATAACAGTAGCTCAGTGTTTGATAGTATTATAATACAATTTTCACAGTTTGAAATAGTACATACATCTATAATAGGGATGATGAAAAACTCCTAATCAGCAAAGAGAATGCTGGTATCGGAGTACAGTTTTCTTTAAATGCGGTATTGTGGTAAGTAAATTCTGTTAATTAAATTCATTGGTTATCTAGGATATATCTTTTAAGTTCTTCGTTGAAATGTTTGTAATTGTCTATATTCCTTATGTTTATAGGGATGTTATTGTATGTTTCTACACTTCGGTTAATTGGATTATTTAAGGCTATGTTGGATCTTACGTTTGGTAAATAGAGGTTATTGTTAATCAGCTGTCTTGTTTCATGGTGGTGAATATTATTTATATAATTGAATGGAGTGTTACTTTTTTGTTGGTTTGTTTTTACTTTATATATATACTTGCTTACATAGACATTTCAGATGATTTGATGAAACATTTAGTGTTAATCTTATAAGAAAGATATCTTGAAGATATTTCCATCATGTTGCACTTTTATTGCATTAATAAAATGGAATGAATTGTGATAATGACTTCTTTATTGATTTATTTTCTTATCATTTCTTCTTTCAATTTGAAACAATAATATTTTCCAAATTGATACTTTCAATTTATCCACACTGAGAGAAACTGGATATTAAAAATATCTACCAGCTCTGATTGTAATAACCTTTATAAGGAAATCTCCTATTCCTGATCATTTTATTATTACAACAGTATTCTCTCCATTCTGTAATTATAAAAATCGATTTCTTAAATCATTTGTAATACCCTTGAATGGACATTTGCTACCATCATAACGCAGGTGTGTTATGACATTATGAGAATTTTATAAATTCCAGTCTATTCAGATTTTTTACTGACATAGCTCGTTTTGTGAATTATGCTCATTGGCGAATTCAGATAATGTTTGTCCCAATAATCATAGCTGTTTGGGTTTCTAGCATTGTACGTTGACGAATAACTCTAGCAATTCACATGTATGACGGTTATTAGGCAATCATTCGACAATCGTAATTCGGCTCAGTTCGCTCTAGTGTTTCATTAGTATTGTGGCTGACAAAGATACAGATCGCGTTCATTTCTCTGTTCTCGGTCATGGGTGCCCGTGTTCAATTATTGTTCAATGGTTTCGATCGTCCGAATCGAAAGAGCCGTGTCTTGTTGGTGAATGTCTGTGATGTAGCAAAGTTTTGTTTTAGTGCTGGCTGTGAACCGTGCATTGCATTATTGCAATGAAAAAAGTATCCTCTATACCCACTTTTCAAGGCCTAAAATTGGTTTATTTCAAAAACAAAAAGATCGATGAGATTCTGAATCAAAATATCTGGGTTTCTGTGAGGGAAGTTTTATTGACAATTCTCATCATAACTCCGAAGGAAGGGTAAATATAAGTATTCAACTTCTCATTTCTTGATAAATTCGTCAGTAATGCATATAGATGATATTTCTCCGAACAAATCAATGAGTTATGTCAAAAAACTTCCACAGATACCCCAATATTTCAATTCAGAGACTAAACGTATTTTTTTGTTTTTTTGAAAACAATAACTTTGGATCATGAAAAGTGATAGTGTGGATAGGATATTTATTTTCATTGCAGTAATTCAAAGCACGGTTTCATAATGCATACCATCGAATAATGTTGATAACCTTATTACCACTGTTTGATGAATATACTAGAGTAGAAAAATATTGGGATAACTGTTGAAAATGAGCTACATTACAATAGCATGTCGAAATGTCAGGTTTCATGCAGATATCAGATAACTATAATAAAATGAGACGAATTACTGCGTTACCTCAAGATGGTTGTGCCAGTAATAAAAACATGCTGTTTTATGTCGAAAGTCTAATAACCACTGTAGAGTGGAGAGTTACTGCATTATTTTATGGGAATAATTCCTATTCTACATTCTGTGTTATCATAGAAACTAGAACAAGTAGTAGTTATTCAGCAGCGGTGTTTTTATACAAGTTTGCAAATTGAATAAGCTGCCATAACTACAAGTCACCTGAAAATTCACTTCATCTATGGTAGCACATGAACACATCTGTCCCCTATTTATTGCAGATATCGTAATAACGGTTATCAGATTTCCAATTATGATAACTCAAGTTTTCTCTCAGTGCAGTATCGGTTATCCTCTTTTGTCAATTGTTTCTTCTTTCTAAGAAATGGTGGCCGATATCAAGAAATTTTCTTCACATCCCTTGTCAGTCAGCATGCCCTTATCCACCATGATTCCATCATTAGGATCAGACTTCCCAATAAAATTTTCTTCATTAAAAATCGCTTTATCAGTAGCTCAACCTCCATATCTTCAAATTCCAACAGAAACCAGTCCTGACGGAGTGATATTGCAATAAGAATTTGACTGTGTGGGTTTTTGTAATGTGTCTGTACAATAGGAGCACTGATGAACTGAACATATCTTTCTAGATTTCTGTTTTTACAGTCTTCTCTACTTGCTGCATGTTTTGGGAAAAACAGTAAACTATCTCGTCAATTCAAAACATATTGAAGAACTCCAAAATTTATCAAAATTCACTCAATTGCACGATGCTAAATTTGTTTGTTTTGTTCATCACCTCCGCCATTTTTATTTTGCCGCTCGACAAAAGACGACTGAGGAAACAGTGACGTCAGGCCAGAAAAAATATGAGGCAACCTTGTAGCTCGTACATCTATGGTGTGAAGTGCTGAATTATTAGTGAGGAACAAGTCAAGTGTGTTATGGTCATTGACATGGGGAATCCGTGTGGGTTCCTCGATAAAGCTGCCCCATGCCGTGTGTGATGACGAAAGATTTGGCCTGTCGCCCCGTTTCATCCGTTTTGTCGGAGTGAACGAGCCAAGCAGTGCTGTGTACATTGAAATCGCCCATCATGATGATGACTTCTGCTGCTGGAAGGTTCTGTGGAGTTAGGTCTAGCTTCAGAGACAAAAACTCGAGGAGATCTTTATTGGATGGATCATCAGGTAATAAGTAGAAACAACCAAGATATATGGTCTGTTTCTGGTTATTGAGTTTAAACCACAAAACATCAAACTTATTCGGTTGCAAAGTTTTTCCTCGATGACATGAGAGATAGAATATCCAGAATAGAGGCAAAGACTTTCCTTGAACCTGAATTTGGAGCTCGTACTCAGGACAGAGCATACTCGTTGGGAAAAATAATTCTCTTACAGAGAAACCGTGTAATGGGTGAGCGTCGCTGCCCCACCTACTCGAGTATGGCACGTGTGGCAAACGATAATCCCTGCGGTCAGGCCGAACAATGGACTCGTTCTAAGGAGGAGCTAACTCGATACGGAGCGAATAGAGCAGTTCAGCTACCGTTGAGAGAAAAAAAAATGTCTTCCCCATCTGTCCTTGTCTTCAGTGTTTCAACATAAAATAATGAAAATATTATGTTGGCATCAGTGGAAATGGGAAAAAATGGAGAAGAATATCATATTAACCTCGATATAAAAGAAGGTTAGAACGGTCTTTTTCTCCATTTCTTCTCATTTCCAGTGTTGGCAACATAAGATTTTCATTATTTCATGTTGGAACACTGAAGACAAGGACAGATGGGAAGACATTTTTTTCTCTCTCAACGGTTGCTGAACTGCTCTATCGCAACGTGGCGTGTATCGGTCGAGTTGGTAAAGAAATTGACCTGTGTATCAGTCAGGGCCAATATGTCTGGTTTCTCAGTGTGAAGGTATCGATAGAAATCGAGAATGTTTTTACTCAGACATATAGGTCCATGTTGAGGCTTTCATTAGCCGATGGAGAGTTATTTTACTTCCCGTATACTCCTGCATATTCTTCTTGAAGAGAACATATGGCTGATTGACATCAGTTACAGCCGTTCTTCATATACACTTCACTTCCAGTCAGCTGCTTATGATCTTTAAGGCACAGATCCGACCTGTCCTGGAATACTGTTCTCATATTTGGAGTGCAGCACTCAAACATACCCTGAAATTGTTGGATTCGGTCCAAAAAAGGGCAATTCATCTCGTTGGTGATGCCTCGCTCACAAACTCACTCACTTCTCTGGAACACCGTAGAAAAGTTGGCGATCTGGCTCTATTGTATAGATATTTCTATGGACGATGCTCTTCTGAATAACCCGTCGAGTTGAGGCTTCGCACCCCTTCGTGGTCCCTTTGGAGACCAGCAGAACATCACTTTCCAAAGACAGGTTCATCCAACGAACAGCGAGGCTCTGGAACACATTGCCAAGAGAGGTGTTCTCGGAGGCATATAACCTCAAGAAATGTAAGAAGAACACCATTTCTCACCTCATTTTCTTTGGTTCTCACGATGTTCTCTGAACATTATAGGATATCCCTCTTCGTGCGGGAACCAGAACATAAAAAGAAAGCCTGCAACGTCCTATGGACGTCCTTGTACAATTCAAGTCCGACCGGACCTAAAATATGTGTCCTTGGGACGTCCCATCCCGTACATCTTATACAATGTCCGAACAAGGACGTCCATGGAATTTCCCAACTGGTACCTCATATTTCAAAAGTCCTTGAAGTAGCATCCCTCATACGTCCCACGTAGTACATATTGTGAATGCCCATGCAAGGACGTCCTTGGCATGTCCCTAATGAGATATAATATAAATATCTCTAGGAGCTCAAATAGACATCCTATATAAATGTCGCTCACGCAATAATTGATCATATTTACTTCTGTCCTAGAAATAACAGCCTAAAGACGTCCCAATCTTTTGACCCTGCGAGGACGTTAACTTACACCTCGCCGACGAATGACTGCTTGTAGGGTATGAATACTCCCAGTCAATACCTTTACTAAGTCCATTGGACATCATAGGGAAACTTCTTCGATGGGACCTCTTTAAAACCTTCTTCAGGATCTATTGGGACCTTCCACGGACCATCAACCCAACTGGATGTCCTCATCAGTTATGCAAGATCTGGTCCTGGGGAGACCCAAAAAAATTCAAATTCAAGAATAATTCGTACGTCCCTGGGACATCCTATAGATATCCAATTGATATCCCTCAGCGTTGCCGATCGTTCGTCTTTCGGATTTCCTACGGATGTCCTACGGATGTCCTTCGGATGTCCTCCGTAGTGCTTGATGAGAAATACTGTTGGATCTATGTATTCGATAGTTGCCTCAGGGACATCCCTTGAGAACATTCCTCTAGTTGGTCCTCAAGTGGGACATTTGTGCGTCCCACAGACGTCCAATGGATGTCCGCAGTACCGAATTCGAACGTCCTATAGACGTCCTGAATGTCCTGACAGGACATCAGGACAGGATATCCATCGGACATAATTTTGCTATTAGGGATTGATCAGTCCCAGAAGCACAAAATTGCTCTAACTGGAGCAACATCATATCTCCCAATATAATCGAGATTTCCATGCCTATAAGAGGACTTGAACCCTAGTACTGAACAACAGTAAAACATGTGTTCGGGAAAATCATATTACTCGGAGATCATTCGGGTAATTCGAAATATTTTTTCACAAATGAGTTAGGAAAGGTTGAATCTAGGCATCTCTGGAAGTAGTTTTCCGATTTTTTGAGAAAAAAAAACTCAAAAAAATTGCACGAATTCGACCATATTCACAATTTTTTATCTCACGAGATATACTGTTTTTCGGAAAAGTACTCCCAGAGATGCTTCAAGTATACATTTAACTATGTATAAAAAAATAATTGTCAAAATTCTTTTAAAATTACGCCGTCAATATGATTTTTGCTGAACCCCTGCAGACCCTATGGTTGGGCATTTTCGTACACTGATTCGAGCGCCCTCTCACAAATATGCATTTTTCCATCTATATTAGGACCTCTTGAATGAATCGTAATTTCATTCATAAAAATACAAAATAATATGAGAAGCTGATTGAAAAATAATAGCACGGGAGATAAATCTAAAGCAGATCTAATTTGAATTCCTAGTACACCTTTTAGATGACCTCGAGGAGAATTTATTTTGAAATTCAGTAGATATATACCATACACCTAGCTGTACCATAATACCTAGTAGTTGGATTTGTTATGTGTTAGCATCATTGCATCTTGTATTATTTTCGACTTTCGTCAATATAAATAGAAAAGAGATGATATATTTTCTTTAGGTGTCGGTCACGCACCCTAATTGGCGATAAAAAAACCGGGTAATATTCTTTGCGGGCGGCTGTCCTTTTGATGTAATAAGTAGGGCTCGGAAGTTGTCGGAAGTGATATATGATATATGTTTCATATACAGGTTTCTCGTAATTATTGTTAGTCAAAACATGAAGAAAGACAATCAGTTCAGTTTACTTTTCTATTTCGAAAGGGTTGCTTGTGCCATTGTGAGTGTGAAAATTTCGTTTAGACCATTTTATTTTGTGATTTGACTATTTTAGTATTTATTTCTTGTGATAAAATTATGTCGGACTATAGAACTGGGAATAAATTTCGGAAACGACTTTCTGTGAGAAAATATACCGGAGGAAAAAGAGTGAATTATATTATGAAAAGATCCTACCAATCTCGTTGTTTCGCATCAGTAGTGAGTTACAATTCGAAAACTCCAATAACGATTTTGAAAAATAAAATCAAAAGGACCCATGTTGGGCCATATACAGAAATATACGAAGGAAAGAAGAATAGGAGTAGAATAAATCGCAACAGATTGCGATTATCAACAAAACAAAAAAAGTATTTGAACAAAAGAGATGATTCTTCAAAGTTCTATGGGTCACAATGTGAAAAACCCGACATGGATGATGATTTGCTGGAGAAGGCTAAATCTGACTTTTTGGAAAGTTTACATTTGTCTATAGAAGACAAAAATAATATCGAAATTATGACGAGAGACCAAACTAATTCAGAATTACGGATAAATGAAATTTGGGGAGATATGTAAAAAAAAGCCTAATTCCTCGAGAGCCAATATAATCAAATCAATTGTTTTTCCGAGAAGGATATTTGCAAAATCAATTCAACATGGCATAGAAAATGAAAAGAACGCTTTGGAAAAATTGAAGGATATTCTGGGGATGGAAATTCAACAATGTGGTTTGTTTATAGATAGGGATCTAGATTTTTTAGCTGCAAGCCCAGATGGCATCGTTGAAGTAGGGCAAACCAAGGCGATTGTGGAGGTGAAATGCTCATATTCTGCTAGAAATATGACACCTGAGGAGGGAATAGAAAATGGACTGATAACTTTCTGGAGAAAAAATGGAGCTGTCAATAAAAATCATAATTGGTATTATCAAATTCAAGGGCAGCTTCATATAACTGGACTTCAGTTGTGTTATTTCGCGATGTGGACATTCAATGGCATCAAGATTGAAAAAGTTGTCAAAGATAATGAATTTTGGAAAACCAAAATGGAGAAAAAATTGGTGGAGTTCTATAAAAATAATTTGCTACCCGAAATTGTGGACAGCAGGTATTTACGTAATAAAAATCAAAGAATACAAAGCCGCAAAAATCAATGTAACATATACAGGATTCCATTAAAATGAGTACATTAAATTTAAACCGTGAGAAGGCTCAAGGTATACTATTGAATGGCACCATTGAAACAGACCCCCTTTTCCGCCCAAAATTCTACTCATCGAGAGCTAGTCGCTCATTCTGATGTCAGTGTCATCAAATTTTGATGTGGACGACGAATCATTAAAATTTTAATATCCCTAAAGTGGCGAACTCAATTTTTTTTCGATTTTTTGTTCAATTTTCGAGATAAAAAATCTTGTTGATTTGAAAACTAAAGAAAAATCGAAAATTTTTTGAATTTTTCCTTAGACCAAAGCATATTGCTGTGTTCAATATTTGCATTTATTTCGATAACACCCTGTATATATAGTATTGATTTATATTTTGTTAGATTTAGTTTATTGTTGTTGAAAATTAAACGATAGTTACCTTAGTTTTTTTACTTTAGGCTTAAACAAACGCACCAGCCGGTACTTATATAAGAGTCGTAGAAAAAGTATAGTAGGTACGTATTGCGTAATATACTTTTCACCCTTGATACGTAGTAAACCATTTTTCGCTATTTTTCATTTCTGTAAACTTTTTTATTTAGATCATGAATTTGTTCCATATCAATATCATGCCGCATGTATAATAGGTATACCTACCTACCTAAAAATATCTAGACCCTAAAATCGGTATCACAGAGCAGGCAGCAGGAAGGTAGCAAAAAATATGAGTGACGGTCTGTTTTGTCGTGCCGCCGAAGGTCAAATTTACGCTCGCTGGCTCGTGGAGTAAGAAGCGCTCGAGGCTCTGCCAAAGCTCCGCCTCCATCGTTCGGAATTCTTACCTCACCCTTTACGCCGCAAATTTACTTTGACCTTTTTCAAAGGGTTCAAGTCATCGAAGACTCTACGTTATTGTCTAGCGGATGATAGAAGTTTCAGTCACGATTCTAGTGAAGATCTATGGTAATAGCTTTGCATTTGTGATGCAATATTATTCACTTTGAGAGATTCATATGGGATAATGATCTCCAAGTACCCATAACCTACAATTACAATAAACACAGATATTTATTTGTAATCTGAAGAGCCAGAACATATTATCTGATATACCATGAAAAATTTAAACAAACATCTACACTGATAGATATTTGAAAACTCGAATCCTAATACTAACAAAAACTGTATTAGTGTTTTGACTCTCCAAACCTTATCGTGTATAGCCAGTAGCCAGTAGCCATAGCCAGTAGCAATAAGTAGCAAGTGGCAAGTAGCGCAAGTGGCAAAGTAGTAGCAAGTACCTAACTACCTCTTAACAATAAACCAACGCGAATAATTCATTATTCGAATTGAGATCACTGTTAGTTTTGTGTCAGTCAAAAGTAACACCTTTTTAGATATTTCTCTTTCCATATCCAGGGTGTTTGGTTCACCGACGTATATCTGGAAGGAGGTTCATTTCGGGAACCCGAAAAAAACTACATAGACTTTTTTTACCCTCAAATTGTCAGAGATAGCAATAGTGGGCCAGCACCCTGTGTATGGTTAAATACCGAGTGTCAACGAATCTATTAGACAAGTCATAACTTCTAGACCATTAAGTGTATCAAAATGAGATTTGGTATAGGTGAATGGTATTTGAAGAGGAGAGTTTTCACATATTTTTCACTTTCCGGTCACTTCCGGTTTCACCAGAAATTGCTCCGGTTCTAGATTTTTAAATGGAACACCCTGTATATTGTTACATTTTTTGATTTCTGAGACAATTCTAGATCAGAATGTGTTATTTTCGAAAAATGTAATGCCTACTTAATTTTTTCGGAGTCACTTTTGGAATTACGTCTAGGTGGCCATGATCGGAAGTAAACTAATCTAAGGACCTCAGGTGATAACAGAAAATTACAATCGCGAAGTTTTAGTGACAAGTATGATAGATATGAATGAGACAAGTTGGCGAAATTACATTTTCGTGTCTAACTATTATTTTTCAAATGGCGACCATTTTTTGACAAGCACTTTCCGAAAAAAAGTATTTTGTAAAACGATACTGATTTATTTGCGATTGGATTACAAATAAGAACATAAATTAAATATTACTGACGAAAATACTTCATGATAATTTATTTACTTTTGTCAAGTGTGCCGAGGATAGGCATGATGCATAATATTTTACAGTTATTTCGATCAAGTCTTCATCTAAATTTTGTTGAATTCGTTGATCCAATCGCAAATAAATAAGTATCGTTAGATTCGTCAAAAATCCTTTTTTCGGAAAGTGCTTGTCAAAAAATGGTCGCCATTTGAAAAATAATAGTTAGACACGGGAATGTAATTTTGCCTACTTGTCTTATTCATATCTATCATATTTGCCACTAAAACTTCGCGATAGTAATTTTCTGATATCACCTGAGGTCCTTTCCGATCATGGCCACCTAGATGTAATTTCAAAAGTGACTCCGAAAAAATTAAGTAGGCATAAAAACTTACGAGAATGTCACATTCTGATCTATATTTGCCTCAGATATCCAAAAATGTTACAATATACAGGGTGTTCTATTTAAAAATTTAGAACCGGATCCATTTCCGGTGAAACCGGAAGTGACCTAGAGTGAAAAATATGTGAAAACTCTACTCTCCACATACCATTTACCTATATCAAATTTCATTTTGATACACCTAATTGTCAAGAAGTTATGACTTGTCTAATAGATTCGTTGACACCCGGTATATATAAAAATATTCTTACCTATAACCTCCTTCCAGATATACATCGGTGAACCAAACACTCTCTATAAAATCAGTTCAATAATGTAACTAAGCAACGTTTCAAATAGTTTCTTCTTTATCTCATGAAATTTTGTACAGGGTGTCCCAAATTCGAGGGGTATCATTTTGGTCGCGGTAACCATAACAGATACAGTCGGTTGAATTAAGCAAAGTTAAGCTATTCGATTCTGATCAAAGTGCCGCCACAAAAGTTTGGAAATTCCGAATACTTCAGAAGATGTTTGAAAAAACCGAATATCCGCTATTTTATCATTTATAGGGTGGTGCACTTTCGGTAGTTATATACCCAAGTTAACCCTCGTGAACTTTTCCACATGCTGTCTCTGCTTTCAATAAGACATAAATTCAGATTAAGTTACTTTTTCATTTTTACACTTTTTGCCCTTTTTCATGTCATCCGAAATTTGAATTAATTAATTAATTGAATGCCAGAATTAATTTACATGTCGTAATCAAACTTTATTATTCGAACTCACTCAATTCGACATTTCTCAATAATTGACTAGAAGATCTGGAATAATTCAGAGCTCTAATGAAATGTGTTGATGAAATTCAGTGGCAAAACACACAAAATATAAATATCATACTGCCTGTATATCGGAAACGGGGCAGCTATACGCATTTATACATCTACATGAGATTATCATAATGAAAAAATATCTTCTTCAAGCTGTTGAAGTCTTGCTCCAAAAAACTTACTCACTGTATAATATTTCTGTAGTCAAAAGTAAAAAACATTAAATTTCTAATTATAAGGAATATGCCAGGACCCATATACAAATATGAAATTGAATACAGTATGTTGTTTTGTTTGAGATGAAGAAGTTGATGTCAATTCCGATCAAACGAAAAAATACAGTGTGAGTAACAATCCTAACGGATCAACAATATTCATGTACTTTGTGTGTCGCATTAAAATTTGGATGTATGATACCGACTTATTTTTATTTCAATTAAAATGCACGGCCCTGTCCAAAATGTTTGTCTCTCAAAAACTGATCACATTGATTGTTACTCATATATCAGTCCAAATGTGCTTGGAAACACATGACTAATAATTGAGGTATAAAGAGAGGCAGAAGACGAGAGAAGTCGAGACGAGACGAGAGAAGGACTTCTCTCGTCGATACAAATTCCTCTCGATAATACGAGACGAGAGAAAGAGCTCCTCGTCTCGACGGAATCTCTAATGAAGGTAATTGAATGAACAATAGGTATATAGCTGATAACCAGAAGACATTGATAACTTTTCAGAGACATATCATGTAGTTCACATACTGGCTGACTGAGAGAAAAAATGCCTTAAGCCATAGCGCCTCCATCTATTATTCGATTTTGAGAACAAAGAATCAAATGAAATGACTTATCAGATACTACAAGGTGGGGCACTAACAATTCTTTTTCACAATTTCAATCCTTACGTCAGCGATTGTCAACTTTTTTTTTTCAAATGGAAACATATATTTCTCAATATTTTTCCTGTGAAAGATTATTTTTCTGAATACAATGATGTATAACAAGTTGATTTTCCCACAGAATTGTCTATTGAGTCATCGAACGTACAGTGGTATTCAATAAAAACACGTACAAGTATTAAGAAGAGAGGTTAACATCTTCCTATTTCTAGTTGTGTAAAACTGGCTCAGCCAATGCTTTTTGTTTTATTTTTATTGCTTGCAGCGCACGAAAGGGAATCCCTATAATGTTCAAAGAACATCGTGCGTTCCTAGGGAGGATAGGGACAGGAGGTAGGTATTGGAATTTTTTTTGAACTTCTGGAGATTATATTCCACAGGCAATGAATTCCAGAGCCTAGCCGTTCTATGGATGAAGGAGTCTTGATAAAGTGCTGTTCGACATCTTTCGAGGTTGACAACGAAAGGATGTGCTGACTGGGCTTGTCTAGTTCATCTGATTGGTATTGCTAGTGAAGGGATGATAGCAGAGTTTTTCTAAGAACATTTCCCGTGGAAGTATCGATAGAAAAGTGAAAGGTCGCCGACCTTTCTACGGTGTTCCAATGATGTCAAAGAGTGAGTGAGTGTGGCGTCACCCACCAGGCGAATGGCTCTTCTCTGGATGGAATCTGAGAGCATCAGCGTATGTTTTGGTGCTGAACCCCATATGTGGGAACAGTATTCTAGAACAGGCCGCATCTGCGCTTTGTAGATCATGAGAAGCTGTTGAGGTGTAAAGTAGCTTTTTGCACGGAACAAGAATCCGAGTTTTTGTGAAGCAGCTTTTGCGATGGATCTATATATAACAATTGTCATTTGGTAAATCATTCCCGATAGCCCGTTTTACGCGAATAGGATGACGGTAATTTATCTCTCTAATATACTCGTACGCTATATCTGCATATACCTACTGTAGAGTCCGTTCCTCATACAAAAAGAGACAAAAAGATCCATAGATGCAGGACTCAGGAAACTGGGCAAGTGAAGGGACAATAACAGAACATGCAAAAATAGCAGAGTTGGTGGAGCAAGAGATTCCTATCTCCACTCTCAGAGTGAATAAAGTACAGGACAGGCTGAGATGGAATAGGAAGTTCGAACTTAGTATTCCAAACAGAGAAGAATGGAGAAACAATACAGTAGAGTTTCTCCCAGGAAGCTTAGTATGTTACACAGACGGATCTCGTCTGACTGACAAACAGGCCTCGGGTGCAGGAATCTATCTCGAAGAGGAAAACATACGAGAAAGCTACGATCTAGGAAAATACACCACAGTTTTCCAAGCTGAGGTGTTCGCCATCCTGGTCGTAGCAGAAAGGCAAAAGGTGAAAGAGGGGCCAGAGAAGAAGATCTACATCTGTTCGGACAGTCAGGCAGCACTCAAGGCTATCTGTCATCCCAGACCGAGCTCAGCATTCGTACAGGAATGTGGAAATGCCTTTGACATATTAGCAGAATCAAAGGAAGTTGAACTGGTATGGGTCCCGGGTCACAGTGGGGTGCCCCGAAACGAAACAGCAGACGAACTTGCTAGGTCCGGATCCGCGGAGCCGTTTTTGGGACCGGAGCCTGTACTAGGTATAGCAAGGAGCAAAATTATGTCAGCCTTCGATGAATGGGCGGACAAGGCACTAGGAGAATACTGGAGAAATATCACAGGTTGCAGGCAAGGCGAGGAATTCATGGCCGGTCCAAGTGAATCAAGGAAAGAGTGGCTGCTTGGCAGAGACCGCCAAGTACTCCGCCTCCTCACAGGATACAACAGGCTAGGCAGACACCTATCACTTATGGGAATAGAGGACAACCCCACTTGCCGCAAATGCGGAAAGACGAGGAAACGTCACTCCATTTGGAATCTTTGGAGTAGACAAACTCCAACCGGAGCACTTGATTATATTTGAGTGGACGGACATACTGGCTTCCATCAGGAGGTCAGGGAGATTCGTAAAGGAAATCTAGGAGAAGGAAGCGTAGATATATGGAGAGCAGGGGTTAGCAAAAAGGGCCCATCAGGACCTATTTGCTCGGCTACAGCCTTTCCACCTACTACTACTATACAAAAAAACACAGTATAATGTTATAAACATGATTCTCTGAGAACAAACTATCTTAGGAACCTACAAGTATTGCTCGAATTGGCCCACGCCCTATTGAACACATAGTTCACACCTTTCAATTACACCAAGAGTTGCATTCCAGATAAAATTAGGAGGTATTCCATGACAAATTTCAATAATTCTCTGCTGCATAATTTCTTAATTTTCTGGTCGTGATAGATAAATTCGATCTTCAAGATACCCCCACAACCAGAAATCGACTGGCATGAGATCGGGGGATCATGGAGGCCATCGAGCTGGTCCATAAGTTCCTATCCATCTTTCAGCAAGAGTAGCGTTCAACTAATCAACATTTATTTTGGCATTACGAGCAGGGGCTTCGTCTTGTTGAATATAAATTCTGTTCAGATCGGCAAGTGGCAATTCCTCCAAAAAGTGTGAGATATTTTGATGTGATAATTGGTGATATCTCTGTTGATTTTTAGTGTGTCATCTATACAAATTCACACTTAATCTATTTCTAATCTATTTCTAGGCTCCAATAGCGGTGGTTGCTTCCATTGAAAATGCCATTATTAGTGAATTTACTCTCGTCGGTTCAAATGATTTTTCTCCAATACGTTCGATCTTGCTGCATCGCATTCAAAAAATGCCTGCAACTTTGTTCCCTTCGATCTGGATCATTTTTTACTAGTGCTTGTACTTTTCGAGGCATGACGGTATGAATTCGTGCTTCTTGAGTATTGCTTGCAAGATTTCTCGAGTAGAAGTCCTTGGATTTTCTTCTACACTAAGAAGTACTTCAAATCCGACATCTTCATCAAACTGACGTTTCTTGCGTTCAAGTTTCTTGAATGCTCCGTAGTTTTCTCAAATTTTCTTCGAGCCTATCATGAACTTTTGCAAATATGGAGCAAATGTCACACTGACAGCTCATGGCCATATTTGATTCTAAGACATCTACTGCCACGTTCGATAGTTGCGTTTTATTTATTCCATTCTGGTAACGGTGGTGGGAACAGAGTGACGTTTGAAAATATAACGAGAAACTTCATGATCTCGCATGACCGAATTGACATATTACAGATAATTGAAGTTATATTTATAAATTCTGGCTCCGAATAATATCAATAATTGATATTTACATATCATGATTTTTTTTATGTTCTGGTTCCCACGAAAAGGGATATTCTGTAATGTTCAGAGAACATCGTGAGAACCAAGGGAAATAAGGTAGGAATTGGTGTTCTTCTCGAATTTATGGAGGTCATATGCCTCGGGGAACACCTCCCTTGGCAAGATGTTCTGCAGGTCTCCAAAGTGACCACGAAGGGGTGCGAAGCCTCAACTTGACAGTTAATCTCGCAGGGACTGCCAAGGGAGGTAAGACTGTTGATATTTCAGCAGAGCATCGTCCATGAAAATATCTATATAATAAAACCAGATCTCCAACTTTTCTACGGTGTTCCAGAGAAGTGAGTGAGTTTGTGAGTGAGGCATCACCCACGAGACGAATTGCCCTTTCTTGGACAGAATCCAACAGTTGCAGAGTATGTTCGGGTGCCGCACTCCAAATATGGGAACAGTATTCCAGGACAAGTCGAATCTGTGCCTTATAGATTATAAGCAGCTGATTGGAAGTGAAATAGCTCCTGGCCGAAACAACTACGTTTTTGGGATGCACTTTTAGCAATTGATCTCACGTGATTTTCCCAAGTAAGGTTATTGCTGATAGTAATACCAAGCATCAAAATGGATGTCTTCAAAGGTATGGTTACTCGTTTGGCACAGTGAGATCGGTTTTTCTAGAGAAGAGGCATGCTTGTGTTTTGTCAGCATTGAAATCTACCGAGTTATTGGATCCCCACTCGAGAATTGTTGCCAAGTTGTCAACATTTCTTCCTCGTTCATTCCTGGCTGGCTGGTATTGGATCCCAGGAAGAGAAGGCGGTATGGAGGGTACTATCATCGGCGAAGCTGTGTACTGGACATGAAGTTGCTCCCAACAAATCGTTGATATGTAGTAGAAATAGTGTTGGTGCTAGAATTGATCCTTGCGGAACACCAGCATTTATGGTAAGAGAGTCAGATGAAACTCCGTCGACCAATACATGGAGAGACCTGTTTGATAGGAAACTAGCTAGGAGAGAGGGAATGCAAGCCATAAGATAGAAGCTTGGCGAGGAGTCCGTGGTGCCAGACTCGATCGATTGGAGATATCAAGTACCACGGCTAAGGTTTCACCATCTCTTTCGATAGATTGCTGCGGAAGTCATATTGCCTATCGTTGGTGATACCTGATTGTTCTAGGTATTTCATGAGCTCGGTGTTGATGGCTTTCTCTATGATCTTTGAGATAATAGATAGCAGTGCGATCGGTCTGTAGATGCTAGGTAGGGTCTTTTTGCCTTTTTTGGGAATATCCCCAATTTTTAAGAGTAGTTGAACAACTTGCAGAGAACATGTGTTAGTTCGGGAGCACATTACTTGAGAACAATCGGTGGGATTCCGTCGGAGCCACAAGCTTTATTGGTGTTGAGACCCAATAAAATCTTCCTCAGTACGTTGGCCAAAGGTGATCTCGGACATATGACTGTCAATTGGCGTTATGTTTGGAGGTTGTTTTCCCGATGAATCCAGAGTAGAATTTCCAGCAAATAAATGCGCAAAAATGTTGGCTTTCTCCTGGGCAGTTGTGGCTAGTGTTCCATCTTCCTTGGTTTGAGGAGGAAACGAGCTGGAAGTGAAGTTTCTTCCCACAGCTTTGCCGAAGGACCAAAATGAACGGGATCCGTTAGGACATTCAACAAGTTTTGATCTTATTTTGGCATTATGAGCATCCTTTGATGATCGAATTGTCTCATGGCATATGCCTTTAGCCTCGACATATTCTGCTCTAGTCTCAGGGCCTGGATGTTTCTGCCATCGATGGAATTCTGCCTGTTTGGAAGCGACAGCTCTAGAGCAGTTTCTACTGAACCAGGCCCTATCGGAAGATGTCCTCCTTGCAGTAATACTATAGATTTAAAAATCCAAAAAATGAATGAAATGGAGCAGTGATTGTGGTGCTTGGAGGAAGTTCTCCGAGATTGATAGAATTCATTTTCATTTTGGAATGAAGATATGAAACCGGTCATACTTGAAAAAATCAAACTCGTGAACCTGTCGATAAATATGCCTTCTACTTTGAAAAAGTTTCGTTTTTCGGCAATCTAATTTCAAATTCTTGACATCTGTCAATGGTCATTCCACGTCATAACTTGTAGTGAGACTGATTGAAAAGTAGCAACCGAAATCGGTGAAGTAGCAAATAAAAGAATCCGATAAATAAAACGCAACTAATGACTCAATGATAGACAATGTAATGAAAAGATCCAATTCTTTCCGGCGGAGCATTGATTTTTGCCAACTAATATTGTGCGAAAATCAACTTGTTATACATCATTGTATTCAGAAGAATAATCTCTTTCAGAAAAAAAGCAAAAGAAATGTGTTTCCATTTGAAAAATAACAGTTGACAATCGCTGACGCTAGGGTTGAAATTGTAAAAAAAATTAGTGCCACCTTGTAGTATCTGATGAGTCATTTGATCTGCTTTTTTGAATTTCAAAATCGGATAATAAATAGCAGTGCTATGGCTTGGGGCGTTTTTTGTCAGTCAGCCTGTATATCTATCACAGGGCATACCCCTAGCACCGAACATAAACTACGGTTGGTTTTAGCAGCTATAAGACGATTGAGTTTAATGATACCATGGGTGAGTAGATATCGGGAATTATTGCATCTTCTCATTCGTAATTCATGAAAATTCACAGAATGTGCGCCTGCCCTGGAAAAATATTTGCCTGCCCTAGAATAATCGGTAGATGTTTGTTGATATTTACGTCCGTAAGTACTTGTGTTTCTAAGTTTCTTTCAAGTTGTCATGGATCAATTCGTGATCAGAAAAGTTGTCACCACGGTCCATGAACAAGCCAGTTCTTCAACTTCAGGTAGTGTTGGTAGTGGCAATTCAAATAAAATACCCGATTCCGTGAAAAATATCAGTGATATTTCTAATATTGGCAAAGACATTGTTCGTCATGTGTTGCCAGTTTACCCTAAAAATAAAGAAAATAGATGTTTTCGCGCGGAGTGGTTCCAAAAATTTAAATGGTTGGAATACTCAAAATATTCAGAGGCTACTTTTTGTTATCCTTGTCGACAATTCCACCCTTTATCGAGTAAAGAAAATGCTTTCACATCACAATGGTTTCGTAACTGGAAAATGGCCCTAAGTAAAGAAAAAGGTTTTCAAACGCATGCATCTTCAGAGGTTCATATAACAGCTATGTTGATGTGGCAGGAGAAAGGAAAGCGCCTACAGCAAAATTCATCAGTTTCAACGATTATCAACAATGATGTTCTTGAACGCCACAGATATTATATTAGATCCATTGCAGGAGTCGTTGAGTTTCTTGCCATTAATGAACTAGCATTTCGTGGTACTTATTGTGGTACGATATTGAGGAACAACAGGAAAATAGTTTATTTCGCAGTCTGTTCGAGTACACACTTCGTAAAGATGAGAAACTTGCTGAATGTGCTAAGCACATCCCAGTTAACGCTACATATTTATCACCGGAGATATACAGATGATGATAAGACAAATATTGTCCGAAATGGTATCACTGATGATATTTGAAATGCTGACGTCCCGTGGTTTAGTATCTTTGAGGATAGAACACATGATAAGAACAATCGAGAAAACATTTCAATTTGAGTCCGTTATGTTAAAAATAGAAAAGCCAGAGAATCTATACTAGCGATAAAAACTTGTTCGGACCTGGATGCAAATTCATTTACTGATCTAACATTGAATACATTGAACCATTAAGGCTTAGATACTTCAAAAATACTCAGTCAGTGATGGAGCAGCTATTATGAACGGGTCGAAAGGCACTACCCTACGTTCACTGCTGTAATCACAGATTACACCTAGTACTTGTGGAGGCCATTCAGTAAATATCAGAAATCAGACAATTTTTTGAGCAATGCTCCATGCTATATATATGTTCCTCAAAAGAGGAATTATTTCCAAATTCTACGGAGGACATGCAGTGTGCCGCCTTCTGGATCAGCGTTAGAAGAAGTATCAACAAATAGATCCATAGATGGTAACTACGTTGTAGAAAGCATTGGTTTGCTCAAAGTCATGAAATCCAAAGAGTTTCGATTCTGCATGGTATTCATGAAAAAATCCTAGAAACCATTCAGCCTGCCGATAAATTACTCCAATCAAATCAGGCGAGCTTGAAAGATTCTGTAGTTATTCTGAAGTCCGTGGTGGATTCACTCAGCTCCTCTAGAAGTGACGATATTTGTAAAGAAATTGACTATAAGGTAAATTCAGATTTCGACGTAGTGGAAGAAGAAATACCTAACAATGTAACAAAAGAAAAAAGAAGATGAATACAAAGCTCACAGACTTCCTGATTCTAGATACAATTGGAGAGAGATCAGAGGAAGTGGATCAAAGTGTTCAAAATTTCAAAAGAATATTTTATGAAACTCTAAATATAATTCTCAATGGAATGAATAGGAGATTCACGAACAATAGTGAACTACTGATTGCAGTTTCCAGTGCAGAAGATGAAGGAGGAATCGATTTGTCTAAAATGCAGTTTTTCAAAACTTTGGGCATTAAACTTCCATCATCAGAGGAAGTATTTGTGGTGAATAAGTTTATTCACAACCAGAAGGAAGGAAATCCTGATAATTGCATTTTTGATGAAGTTTTTAAACATAGAGAAGCATTCCAAGACACCTATAATTTACTTGCATCAGCTAGGACCTTTGGATGCAGTACAGCGACGTGTGAATCGAGTTTTTCTGTATTGACAAGAATAAATCGTCCACAACGTCTGTCTATGTGCCAACAAAGAATGGCCAATTCAATTCTGCTTGCGTTTGAAAGACATCGCACCAAAGCACTAGACATGAACATTTTTCTGCGAAAATTCAGTGAACGAAACAATCGACGACTGCAACTATTTTGACTTTGTTGTTTTTAATTTAGAGTTTGTTGTTTTTATTTTATCTAGAATCTAGAGTCTATTTTCATTTTGGAGTTTTTTGTTCTTATTTTATCTAGTTTGTTTTTATTTTAGAGTTTGTTGTTTTTACCTGAGAGTTTGTTGTATTTATAATTTTTTTAACTTTCTTGTTGAATCATTTAATCAGAAAATATTTGTGATATTTGTTTACCAAAGAATAATTTTTGGGTTGAGTAAAATTTTAGCCTGCCCAACTTTTTTTTTGCCTACCCTAAACATTCACTCTGGCTACGGCCCTGTGCTGATGTTCAAAATTGACGAGACATGTTGCTTGGATTGAAATTATATTGAAATATTATAATAATCGTATCGGTTCATTCATTATTGGTCGTTTATAGGGTCAAATTACAAACTCTTTTGTGCCCATTATTTTAATATGTGGTGGATGCGCTACTTAAATTATGTAAATCAATTGAATTATTTAATCATCATCGATACTTAATTATTCACTTGCAAATGTTTGTTTTCGGAATATCATGAATTTTGAATGAGATTTGAACAATAGTTGATGAAAAATAAAACATTCTTGCCTTGTGCTCATCATTGGCTCAGTCATTATTGGTCAAATTATGAAAACAATAATTGCACAATTTAATTATATCAGAATATATTCATTCTTGCAACATGAATCAATATAATAAAAATGTTTATGGTCTGTAATTTTGAATAAGCATACTTACCTACTTATACATATAGGGTGACTAATACGCGCTGACCAAATTCGATAGACTTTTGAGTTAGATATAGGGTGTGCTCAAGAAACCCATTTTTCATTTTATTCTAGTTCATATGGTGTCAGAGAAAAAAAAGAAGGTATACCATTTGGAGAAGTTGAGTTTTTGGCCTGTGCCCATATGGTACAAAATGGTACCATCGGTAAGATATCAGGAGTTAGCGTAGATATCCAGCTAACTATACCATAAATTCGATGCTCTTTTTTTGAAAGGTGTGTCAGATAAAAACGCTTTCGTAAACTGCTAAGGTGACAATTATTTTGAAAAAATTCAACATATTTCGAGGAGTGTGATAGATGAATTCAGATGAATCAGATTATCTCTGCTGGAATTTAGGTGGCTAATGTAACTGTGTGAAATAAATATGAATTAATATTTCGAAAAAATTGGTGGCGACGTTTGGCACTCACTGAAAGACAGGAAATGTTCCAGGTAGATTGAAAATCACACTGCAATTTATAAAACGTCCAATGTGTGGCCTACATGAATCACCCTGTATATACTTATGAATTGGCAAATTCCAAACATCATTAAATTCGTTCGCATGATTTCAAAATGATTGATTGAGGTTAATTTCATTCATTTCGATTTTGCAATCATAGTTTCTGAAGTCAGGAATTATTTGAGAATCTGCAATTTTTTTTCAAACCTCATTCTATGGCACTGTTCACTATATCGAAGTTTGTTATCTTCACCGGCAAAGGCAGAAAATACTGACTAATTAGTTAACTAAAACAACCTCCACAAAAAAACATTTGAATTATTATTAATCTCTCATGAATTGCTATTTCGGCACGCTGATGGTTAAATTAATATTACCAAATAAGTAATACTTTTACATATATAGGAACTAATAATGATATGATTCAGATTCCAAATTCCATTTCCTATATACCCCTGTTGTAACAGTTTGTTTCTTACGTTTTTTATATACTCAGATCTTATAACTACCTATGTAACTGTATTTTGCATGGACGTATCCATGGTATTTTGTCATATTTGTGAGTATTTTCAAATATGGTATGATTATTTTTCATGAGAATGTTTGTTTTGTTTGTTTCTAATTTGTTGGAAATATGTTACTTTTCTGTTTAATAAATGTACATGATGTTTTGACGTCATAGGTTTATATCATTATCCTACCTTGGAATTCGTAAGGCATAAAATAAACCAGAATTTTGGACAAGGTATTTACTGATGGAATAAAAATCGAACTGGCATCCCTGGTCAGGTAAGCTCAACAACTGTCATTTGCTGTTGACAAATTGATTATTCACTAATTCCGATTGATCAAAAAAAATATATTGTACATAAATAACTATTTTATTCAGATATTGTCAGCACATCGAAATCAAAAATAGCGCTTCTTCAAACTAGGGAACACAATATTTTTATGAAAATATCCTTTTTTTTTCGTTTCGAATGGAACCGTGAATATTTCAACATAGTAGTGTATATTAATTCGCCTTGAAATTCAATAGATTCCATCATGTATCACAAAGTAGCATCTCTACTCTTCGATTCACAGTTCAATGTTCAATTATTGTATTTTATTGAAATAATATGTCAAAGGTCGTGGCTGCGACTGATGCTCTAATGCACGGAACCAAATGAGCATCCGAAAAGGAATGAGGAGGCAAAAATGACGTTATCATTATATCATTGGATTGGATTAGATTAGACAGATAATGTTCTATACAGGATGAGTCGAAAAAGTGTAAGACGAGCTTTTTCGAGGTTATACATTGAAAAATGAGTATAGTTTACACACATACACATATTATACACTCCTACATTTCTGATATCGTTATAAATGGTGCTATTAGAGGGTGCGTGCAGATTTCCTCGTGTTCTTCTTGGTGGAAATATAGAAGCATTTAATGGAGCAAGAAAAATTACATGAAAACGGTACTCTGATCAAGTCAAAATACGGAAGTTGCAACCGTTTTCGAGATAAGTATTTGGGTTTTTGTAGTCGAAGGATATTATGCAGATGACTTCATCGGGTGGTGACTATATTTTTAGGAGGCCATCATGATCAATTTGGTTTTTAATTTTGACGTTCATGACATGAACATTGTTTTTCTACAAACGTCAAAAAATGAGAAGGTTCGCGCATTGATAACAATTTGCGAAGTGACACTTTTTTCAGTTTCCTACGTTACCATGATACATTGCAGGAAACAATGCGCGAAGTAAAACAGTGCGCGAAGTACCTACTTCACGCATTGTTATGTAAAATTTATTAGATATTTATATTTCAACTTAATGGTCCTCAATCGAGCAAACATCTATGAGATCATTTATTTCTGATTGTTAAACAATAACTTCGTTTTATCTCTTGGAACGCACGAAAGGAAATTCCTATTATGTTCGTGGAACATCATGCGTACCTAGGAAGGATAGGGGGAGGACTTTTAGGCAAGTTCAACAATTTTTCATATCAAGCTAAGCATTTTTTGTTAAGTTCAGGTTCTCACGAAAAGGAATATCCTGTAATGTTCAGAGAACATCGTGAGAACCAAGGAAGATAAGGTATGAATTGGTGTTCTCCTTGAATTTCTGGAGGTTATATGCTTCGGGGAACACCTCTCTTGGCAATGTGCTCCAGAGCCTCGCTGTTCGTTGGATGAACGAGTCTTTGGGAAGAGATGTTCTGCATGTTCTGTCCATGAAAATATCTATAAAATAGAGCCAGATCGCCATCTTTTCTACGGTGTTCCAGAGAAATGAGTGAGTTTGTGAGCGAGGCATCACCCATCACAAGACGAATTCCCCTTTTTTGGACAGAATCCGACAGTTTCAGGTATGTTTGGGTGCTGCACTCCAAATATGGAAACAGTATTCCAAGACAGGTCGGATCTTTGCCTCATAGATCATAAGCAGATGACTGGGAGTGAAATTGCTCCTGGCCCGAAACAGATTACCAAGTTTTTGGGATGCACTTTTAGCAATTGATCTCACGTGGAAGGTTATTGCTGATAGTAATACCAAGCATTGAAATGGATGTCCTCAAAGGTATAATTACTCCTGAAAACTTTATGTTGGGCACAGTGAGATCGGCTTTTCTAGAGAAAAGGCATGCTTGTGTTTTGTTTGCATTGAAATCTACCAAGTTATTGGATCCCCAATTGGAGATTGTTGCCAAGTCCATATTTATGTTGTCAACATTTCTTCTTCGATCGTTTCTGATTTGCCTGGCTGGTATTGGAGCCCTGGAATTACTATATTTTTTGACGTTTGTAGATAAAAATATTTACCTGCGAGACTCTCGCACGAGACACGATAAGTCTTGCACGAGACTCGAGACGAGACCAATGAAAGTCTCGTCTCGTCTCGTCTTGTCTTGTCCGAGTCTCGTTGGTCTCGTGTGAATCACTATAGGCCATCACACTGAGAAATATTCTTATGAACCATAGTCAGAAATCGAATTACCCCAGCAAGAAACTCTAATAGCATAGGGGACAAGCGAGTTATCAAATGTGATTATAAAGTCGACATTGCTGATTATAACCCACCTGCGATTATTAGATATACAACCTTGCTGCCACTAGCGAGTGCAACTGTATATTGCTATTAGACGATATTTCTGTAGTATAGGTATCTGACTTTGGTACCGCTAGTGAGTGCATCTAATAATGGGAGTAGGGCAAGTAGGTAGGGAACTTTGCTACTCTGGGTGATCATGTAGTTGCATGAACTTCTAAATTCTCAAGTCTGCAGTCGCCACGCAGTAATATTTACCTGCGACTCTCACACGAGACACGAGAAGTCTTGCACGCGACTCGAGTCTTGTCTCGAAAACGAGACGAGACCATGCGAGTCTCTCGAAAACGAGACTCTCGCGTACACCACTAATTATTTTTTATCACGCAATCTCTGCACAATCCTCAAAATTGTTCTAGAATTTGGAATGCATCAAGAGGGAAACATCTTGGTATAACGAAAAACCTGCAATTTCTAGAAATGTCAGTTGAAAATTGCAGTAATAATATTAGTAAGCAGAAAAACTAAACAAGGAAATTTACAAATAGTAATTTCTGTATTTAGAACGCGAAATGCTACTTTGGTGATCGAGATCTGAAAAAATAGTCGAGATGACCAAAGTATTTCGCGCTCGAGTTGCAAACAACATTTTTTCTCCGATTGGCAGCAAACATTAATTTTGCTGACACATATTGATCAGCAAAGTATTACTTTCCCTGCCTAGGCAGCAAAATGGGTACTTTGCTGCCTTGGCAGCAAAGTGGTTACTTTGCTGATTGATATGTAGCAGCAAAATTAATAATCCATGAATCGTTTATAATTTCCTTCATATTTCATCCGAGACTTCTCCGGCAACAAATTCAACTCTATATTTATTGCCACACCCCTTATTTCTGGAGGTTTAAGTACTTCCAGGTCGCTATCACTGTCCATTATATAATAATTTAAATATACCGATATTTTTTCGCACAACTGTCAGAAATTTCATGAATTGTCGAACTATAATTATTATTATGGACATTTCCATAGCAACATAGCAACCAACCATTCCAACAACTGCGATTTCTATCAAATTTTATTTTAATTGCACACTACAGGAAAAATAAAGAGATATATATCATTATGAACAATCGGAGAAAAAATTATATGTTCAACTCGGCAGTCAATCTACTACTTTGCTGCCTAGTTAAACAAATAACTATTGTTTTGTTAATTTGTTTAGAATATACGTGTTACTTTTCATTTATTATTACTTTCGAATATACCTATATAATGCTATGTTTTTTTCTTCTTGTTTAGATATATAATGTGAGTATGTATTATGTACTTAATTTTCAATAAATAATGTTATTTTTGTTGTTATTTTCTCTTCCTACTTCTACATTTTACCTGAAAAGTAGGTAATGATGAATATCCCGTACTAGACTGGAACTAGATTATGCATGACGAAATTGCGATACATTTGCGAGACTCTCGTACGAGACGCGAGACAAGACGAGACTCGGGGCTGCGAGACGAGACTCTAGACAAGACTTCATATTCCATCGGCGAGACGAGACGAGACTTCATGAAAGTCTCGTATCGTTGGTCTCGTGTGAATCACTAAAAATAATGTTTCAAAACGAAAGACAGATATTGTATCCGGCCAAGAATTTCGAGGCCTCCTGGAATATAATCACTGATGAATTTTACCGTTTTCATACAGTTTTTTTCGCTTCATCAAATTCTTCAATTTTTTCACCAAAAGGAAAAAGTACGAGAAAAAATGTGTCTTCCAAAAATCATGACCTACCCTCTCTGTAAATACTCTTAATAACATTTTCAGAAATGTAGAAGTGTATCAGAAAAATGTATGTATATTTCAGTTTCCATAGGTAATATATTTTCAACCGAATAACATATTATTAAAAAAGAAATATTGATAGAAAGATTTAAAATGATGAACCACTGGTATGCAAAATTATCCGGTTCTTTTAAATATGTGATAGTAAAAGTTTTTTACTGTTGAATGAAAAATAAACAAATTGATGACATCAACTCATGCGAATTCTAACGTATTTCAACCTGTCGACAAAAATTCAATCTTTAAATACAATCATTACGAAAAATGGAAGAAAACACCATACTTATTATACAGGGTGGGCCACCAGTAACGCCTCGGTCTTTAGGAGGCTAACCACTCATCTTGTTGACATTCTTCCTCCTCAGGACGTTGCATGTCAACATAGGCAACCATTTGAAATTATTTCGAAACATACAGGGTGTCCCCAAAAAACCGCAAAACACTAAAGTTATACTTTTTCAATTGAACACCCTATATCTTCTTTCATTTTGAGATTCTCCCTGATGAGTTGATTTCAACGACCCATCATACTTGGGGTCTAGCAGTAATAGTTACTGAGATATAGGGTGTGAAAAATCGAGATTCTCCAGGTTCAAGAATTTTTTGTGTCGACACGATTCATAATTGGTCAAAACGGTTTACATGTCCCTATCTCAATTTTTCATTCACTATCGATTGGTATTTATTCGAAATAGATACAGCGTGGTCAAAAATCTTAATTCTGAACCACCCAGTATTTGTTTCAATCGAATATCAATTAATAGTGGATAAAAAGTTGAGATAAGGACATGTAAACCGTTTTGACCAATTATGAATAGTTTCGACACAACATATTCTTGAACCTGGAAAATCTCGATTTTTCACACTCTATATCTCAGTAATTATTTCTGCTAGACCCCTAGTATGATGGATCGTTGAAATCAGCTCATCAGGGAGAATCTCCAATTGGAATAAGATATAAGGTGTTCAATTAAAAGAAGTATAACTAGTGTTTTGCGGTTTTTGGGGACACCCTGTATGTTTTGAAATAATTCCAAATAGAAGCCTATACTGACGTGCAACTTTCTAGACGGGAAGAATTCCAAGAAGATGAGTGGTTAGCCTTCTAGAGACCGAGGCGTTACTGGTGGCCCACCCTGTAGATGTATACATACCATACTTTTGCAAATAGTTATAACTATATATTGGAAATCATATTATATATATAAATAATATATAATATTGGAAATAATACATGCTTATACGAGAACCAATTATTATTCTTACTCAAAAAATTGATTTTCAATTATAATTACACGAGAGCTTCTTTCGGAGGAAATATCGGATATTTCAATATTTTTTGGGTAATTTTTTATTTCATTAATGCACCAGAACTTGAATTATAAATGTCAAGATTACTACTTCCAAAATATGCTTGGGTGTATTTCGGTAATGAAGACATAATAACTCTCCAAATCATTTCTACAGATTACCTATAGTACTTTCCTGACAATGTGAATTTGGGAAAAATCATGCTTTCGAATGGTCAGTTTCCCTTTTGTCGCTGGAATACTTATAGGGCAAACTTTTTTCGTCATAATGACAAAATCACAACGACTTAGTGAATTTTTTATACATGAATTAAATTTTCACTTATAATTGACGAGAGCTGTTTTTGTCAGTAATTTTTCCGAGAAAAACTGACATGAAAAAATTGCGAAAACGTAGGTCGAGCAATTTCGTCTATAATGTCAGTTTTTCGAGAGAAATAACTGATGGAAAATTTTAGAGTTAGTAAGGAAATAAGTTCGAGTGTTTTTTGGCAAGATAAATCAACGACAATATACAAATAAACAACAATAATGATTACCTTTATTGATGATTCCGTGTAACTGGTAGTTTGCGCAATTTTCTCATATTTTCGTGTTTTCTTCAGACGAAATTTTCCTAAAACGGCACAGGTGCGAATAGCTACTAGATCAAAGTAGCAGACAGTTTATCAGCGATAAGAAAGGTGCATTCTTTTTTATCGATGAGCGTTTTTCGTGTAGGAGTTGATTTGTCGAAGTGAACTTAACATGTTGATGGGAATTCAATTTACTAAAGGCAACAAAACTCGAATTTCGACCATAAAATTACTTTTGAGTGTAATTCAGTTAGACAATTTAATAAATGCGTAAAATCACATTATTGATGACTCCAAATCGCGACATTTCCACAGTTTAGATACTTTTCTGACAACGCAAGATGGATGAAAATTGATATAAACGCAATCAGGATACGTTTACAATTATGGTTGTCATCATATGGTTTCAAATGTAGGTTTCAAAAAGGATCAATTGCAGCGAAATTATCTGATATACCAACCTAAAATAGACTACCATAAAATACCTACAATGCAATTTTAATTAAACATCAAGTGCATAAAACTGACCGATAATTTTGCAACAGATTTTTCACAAAATATTGAAATAACCGAATGCAATTTGTATCTATAAGTTAACGAAAATGAATGCAACATCATCTGGTCATTCCACGAATGTGTAATTCATTGGAATATTCAACGAATAAAGAACTTCTCAAAGAAATGTTTTTTTGTATGGAGCGACATTATTTTCACTTTCTGAAGTCTATCTGACATCTGTATGTGTTATTTACTGGCGTCTAGTGACACGGTTTCAAACGTGTTGTTATGGCGAAGGGATGTTTAAGCAGTGCAATCTTCGCTTTGCAGTGCAATTACCGCTGAAATTTTTCGATAACTACATAATTGCTCTTGTGAGACATTCCATATATTATGAGGAAAATATTCGTGGTTATCAAGCGAAATTGTTATCGTAAATATTATTAAGTATACAGGGTTGAACAGTCAAACATTTAAAGGGATGAAATTTTCCAGGCAATATACCTATTATTCAAGCAATAAAAATGTTCTTGCACTTGTGAAATAACCTCCAAGCATAATCAAAATCGACTAACCATTTTAGCGGCA
The DNA here is from genome assembly GCA_918026855.4 of Phaedon cochleariae. Classification (NCBI taxonomy): domain Eukaryota; kingdom Metazoa; phylum Arthropoda; class Insecta; order Coleoptera; family Chrysomelidae; genus Phaedon; species Phaedon cochleariae. Next base: position 50,030,104 of record OU896713.1, on the reverse strand, counting down.
AATTTCAGATGACGGAGCTGAATCCAAATTCGTAGGCGAATTCACCGCACTATAGGAAACAAAACACGCACTCTACCGTACGGGATGTTATCTAGTGGCCTATGCAGCTGAAAAAAAATTCGGCAGGTCTCGCAGCACCGCATGTGGGACACCTTAGGTGGGGAACCATAAGACACTTGTGGGTACCGGGTACCTCGGAAAAAAACTATGCAAGACTCAGTCGTTGGGTAACTGAATTAGAATAGATGGTACTTTCACTGGAAGGGTTGAGGACAGGGTCATTATTTTATTGCGATGATCACTCAATATTATGTAATTTGGAGTCATAAAAAAATTAAGTGCATACTGGATGTCCCACCTTGAGCATACCATTCTTGCATTTTTTAATTCATGGACTGATTCTCAACTTGAAAAAATCCAAATTTTTTTATCGCTTGGAGCGCACGAAAGGGAATCCCTATAATGTTCAAAGAACATCGTGCGTTCCTAGGGAGGATAGGGACAGGAGGTAGGTATTGGAATTTTTTTTGAACTTTTGGAGATTATATGTTGTTGGGAATACTTCCACAGGCAATGAATTCCAGAGCCTAATAGCCGTTCTATGGATGAAAGGAGCCTTGATAAAGTGCTGTTCGACATCTTTCGAGGTTGACAACGAAAGGATGTGCTGACTGGGCTTGTCTAGTTCGTCTGATTGGTATTGCTAGTGAAGGGATGATAGCAGAGATTTCCGAAGAATATTTCCCGTGGAAGTATCGATAGAAAAGTGAAAGGTCGCCAACCTTTCTACGGTGTTCCAATGATGTCAAAGAATGAGTGAGTGTGGCGTCACCCACCAGGCGAATGGCTCTTCTCTGGATGGAATCTAAGAGCACACAACGTCCTAGGAACGTCCCTATTTGGTACAATTCAAGTCCGAATGTCCCGGACCAAAAATAAGTGTTCTTGGGACGTCCCATCTCGTACATTTCATGCAAAGTCCGAGCAAGGACGTGCACGAAATGTCCCAGCAGGTACATCATCTCAAATGTCCTTGAAATTGCATCCCTTAGACGTCCCACGAGGTACATATTGTGGAATATCTATGCAAGGACGTCCGTGGCATGTCCCTGATGGGATATGATTATTTACGGACATCCATCGGATGTCTCGAGTAATACATATTCTGGCATAACTTCAGATCTTAAATAATATCTCTTCTAGACAACCATGAAATGTCCCTGATGGTACATTCTTTCAAATATCTCTGCACATACACCCTCGATATTTCCAGGATTGTGTAACAATCGAAATGTCCCTTAGGGATATCCGTCGGATGTCCCAATTGGTAGATGAACCTAGAAATAGAAATAACGTCGTACGTCCTAGGTATTTTCATTATGTTGTCCCTGCGAGGATGTTGATTTACACCTCGCCGACGAATGATTGCATGTAGGCTATATATACTCCTCGTCAATGTCCTTCACGTAAGTCCATTATATAGACATCATTGGGAAACTTTTTCAGTATCTATTGGGGACCTTCTACGGACCATCAACTCATCCATCAGTCATGGAAGATCTGGTCCTAGAGGGACCCAGAAGAATTCAAATTCAAGAATAATTCGTACGTCCCTAAGACATCCTATGGACATCCAATTGATATCCCTCAGCGTTACTGATAGGTTGTTCTACGGATGTCCTAAGGATGTTCTGTGTAGTGCTTGATGAGGAATACTGTAGGATTTAGGTATTCGATAGTTGTCCCAGAGACATATCTCACGGACGTCCCTAGTTGGTCCTCAAGTGGGACATTTGTGCGTCCCACAGACGTCCACGGTACCAAATTCGAACGTCCTATGGACGTCCTGGATGTCACTACAGGACGTCCTAAGGATATCCATGGGAGATATTTATTAAGGGGTCAATTAAGCCCATTTTCGCTTCATAAACTTTTTTGTGTCTTGTAATTTTCCTCATCTGTGACCGTTATCGAGAAAAAAATCATGTTTTTCAATTTGCTAAATTAAAGTGATATTTTTTCTGCAACCGACACAAAAGTCGTCCATTTTAATACCAAAATTAGCTCTTGAACTTGACGTTTCTATTACTGACACAAACATAGGTATGTTGCTTGGCATCACTTTTAGCTCCTAGGAGCTGAAGTTGAATTCTTGCTCCTAGGAACTGAAAAGGATATACTACGTCATCAAGAATAATCAACATTGTTATGGTGGGTTGCTACAGGGTGTTCCGTTGGGAAACGGTGGATAGAGATGACCAAGGTGATTCTGAATATACTATATATGTTGGATCTCACATGTTTCATTATCGAGATATAGGGTGTTTCATCTGAAGAGAGAACAAAATGTTGAATGAATTTGTGTACTTTTTATGATTCCAAATGCTATTTTACTACTGAATTTCTGAAGCTGCAATGAAAGATTTGTGAATTTCATTAGCTATAAACGGAATATTATCAGTTTTTCATATCGAATTATGAAAATTTTGCAATTTTACAACTCATTTTATCCCAATCAATAGTCGTTGTCTGCATTTTTATACCTGTGGAACGGGCAAATGTATATTCACAGGTCCTTACTTCATTCATGTACCTATTCATAGACATATTTCCATGCACCCTGTATGTGGATTCACATATTTCAATATTTCTATTGTTTTGATGTGATGATTTCACGAACCTGTTGGAAACTGATGGATCTTATCAACTTGGTATAGGAATTAGGAAGAATACAATATGGCATAATTAATTTAGACCGCGAATAACGATCTGTATGTCCTGAAAAATTAGCTGCAGAACCTTCTTCATGTATTTGTGGAAAATTATGATTTGCATGTTTCAAGTTGACTGTGTATATTTTCGGGTTCATTGTTGTAATATTTCAGGAAATAAAGTTGCTTCAACAGTTTTATTATTATGTCGATTGTTTTGTTGAACTCTTTGCACAAATATATATACATACAGAATGTTCTGCAGCGAATGGTCAGGATCGTTATTCGCGGTATAAATCAATCATATTGTTTTCTTCCTAATACCTTTACCAAGATGATGGGATCCATCAGTTTTTATAGGTAAGTGAAATTATCACATCAAAACAATAGAAATATTGAAATATGTGAATCCACATACAGGAAATATGACTCAAACAAATGAATAGGAACATGAATAAAGTAAGGACCTTTGAATAAACACTGGCACGTTCCACAGGCATGAAAATGCAAGTACATTTAACTGAGACATGCCTGAATGATATTTTCATCGTCCGTAACTGGATTGCTATACATATCCGCTATCTTGCCGAATGGTGGTTTTGCCAGTAGGAATCTTCCACATTTCCAATCACGTGGGTTATATCAAGTACCTAAAGCATGCCAAAAAATGTGTGGCTTGGATCTAAAACTAAGGATCAATTTCGAATTTGAATCGTGAGACCTACATAGAATATAAATCTATGAAAAGTCTGGATATTGTTTTCAACATAATAGTAACTGGGACGCGATATATTTTTGTAATTCATCAATTCATCACCTATCTCAATGGAGACCAGGCAGGCAGATAAACAACAATTTTCTCTGCAATGAAGAACACTGTATACACCTAACCCACCATGCGCCTACCTCCTCTGCAGAGAGGGTATATAAACGCCGAGTTGATACTCTCCCCTCGTAAGGGTACCTGTCGTGTTTCCATAGAGACATGAAGGTGAATATATGTCTATCTGTTTCCTTGAAAATCTGGAAAGGATATCATTATATCGTCTTCCGTACGAATATAAGGATCTGAATTCTGTAAAGTATACTCTGGTCAGTTCTCTTTGCGGATCTTCTGTTCGGTTGGTATTGACTGGATGGCGAGTATCAGACACTTATTTCCTCATATCTGCAAATAGACATGACATCAAATATCGAAGTCTATAAAATTCAATACTGATTTTAATGAGAGGCGGAACATGGATGTTGAATCTGAAACATACCTGAATAATATTTTCAACATTTGTAACTGGAATGCGATATATATTTATAATCCATTGATTCTTCAACTATCTCAATGAAGACGAGGCAGGTAGATGAACAACACTTTTCTTTGCAACGAAACTGCCATACTGCAAAAATAATCTTTCATTTCCACTCATAAAGCAACGTTGTCAAGTTACCAATTATAATCAATTCATCAAAAAGATTAGAGTCCTGTCGTTGGGTAAAACCCGAGATGAAACATAATATGAGTAAGCCATGATATTATAGTTCTTTCTTGACTATTTCGAACAACCAGCATGTCTGAATATCTCATGTACTAACAAAATATTATGTTGATGTTGAAGACTTGGCAACAATGTGTTAAATGCTGAGAACTGACAAGGCACCGCCCACAATTTGTGCGCCGTGTTGTCACGTTCACCCTCAAATGCTTCTTATTACTGGTCTCATTAGGAATATAACAAAATTGAGAATTCATGAATTGAATAACTAATATTGCTCAAATTTCAAAATTACCGTGGCATTATTGTTGTTCTTAGCACCTTAAAATCGAACGAAAAATCCTAAAAATATATGAAATTCAAAGTTATTTCAGTGATGATTTTATTTAAGAAATAAAAAAAATTGTCCATGGCTATTAGAAAGCACTGTATATCACTGAAAATGACTCCACTCGGTCATAGTGTGTATTTTCAGTATATATCTACCGCTCCTGCAAATTTCAGAATCCTAACTCAACAAATACGAAAGATACAGGGATGCTTCCATTAAAAGTGAGAACACTGTGCAATGTTCATCTTGAGTCATTTCTGATCTTGATATATCTCCATCTGAAGTTTCTTCTTCAAAATGAGCCTGAGATTCTGGAAATCGGTTGAAAAGGAAAAAAGTTATGACTGCAAAACCTGAAAGTTAATTTTTCGATATCACTCTCTGTAAGTGAAAGAGATAATGAGACAATTTGAGAAATGTCTCGAGGTAACCTGCTGTCAAAGTTCTTGTTTGTTTGGGGTCCTTCTGAAAATTCCAAAATTTTTCACAGTTTCAGGTGACACCCTGTAGCGAGTTTATATGAAGAACCTCATGTTTTAAAGAAGTACGAGCTTATTGCTGAAGGACTGGGCTAGCAAACAGTGTGAACCGAATTCAAATTGTTCAAAGAATAAAAAAGTTATTCATATTTCAACAGGGGGGCAAAATTTTGGGGTGCGACGAAATAAGTGTTGCGTAGTTTATACGAATAATCAATAATCACCATATCCAGGAATCCGGGCTGGATATAACTATACTATACAATAGGAAATGATACAATTAGTACAGGGTATTTCCGGACGAATTTCCAATCGAAGTATATGGACATAATAAGAGTTTGACAATTCATGTGTGACCATTTCAGAGAAATTTTGACAGCCTCGAAAATTTCTCCGTTAAAATCACAGGTAAAAATTTGCAGCTGCGGTAGGTACCTAGCCTAGCACAGACAAAAGAATCGTGCCCACTTTCTGCGATACGGATTGACAATTTCTTCTCGGGTTTGTTCTAATCACATACACTTCTCACAAAAAATACGTATATGAACCGCAACATTGGTCACACGTAGTGAAAATAAACCAAAGGAGTACCTACTCTAAGATTTCTAGATGAATCGAGTGGTATCCGCTCAAAATACCTATCACCTATCAGATTATACTAACACTCATAATGAAAAAATAAAAAATAACTCACCAGCGTGAATGAAGTGAAAAATGATTTCGGCAATTCCATTGTTTGGAAAACACATTAATATCACTCATTTTTTAGAAAACACTCCGTTTGGAACGATAAATAATTTCTTCCGCGTATTTTTCAATGTCTATCACAAAATTCGACCGTACGTGATGACATCTCATATGATGGACTGTTTTGATTTACCACCTGGTCCCGAATGAATGACTAATTAGTTGAATCATGCTGCTAACCGATTAATTTCCGAACAAATGATTTATCTATGACTAATGATGATAATGGAATTACACCGGGGGAAATCTATGACTAATGATGATAATGAAATTATACGGAGGGGGTGAAGGAAAGATATATAGTAAACAAAATATTAGATGAAGTATTGAACACGGATATACTGCCAGTATTATTTTCGGGAGTCTAATGATTTGGAAAAAGAACACAGGCTGAAAATATAATATTGTCCAAAATCTCTAGATATGTTTTGATAACTGGAAAGAGAGGGAAAGAATGAACAATGTGGCCTACTTTTTTGAGAATTATGAGTTCAATGAAAATTATATTTTTCAAATTTGATGCGCACTGTTGAAAAGAGAAGAAGTCGTTTTCTGTTTTGCCTGAAGACGGATCTGAATTCTGAATTAGATTCCTATTCAGTTTTGATGAGAAATATGGGTTGAATATACCAAGTATGAATCGATTATACACAGTGGTTCAACAGTTATGACCTGGCCATAGATGAAGATTTTGCCAAAATCAAGATTACGTTCTGTATCACAGTTATTACATATGGTAGACATATCGATAGAGGGTGATTGAAACCACTCAAGTCTCTCGCAAAAAATATTTTTTCATTCTATTCCACTCTTGATCTCGAGAACCAATCAGAATCGACCATTTTCATGGTTTCTTCTGTATTCTTGCGATATTTTTTGTCTATTAAATTTTATCGGACTTGCTCTACCAATACAGAAGCCGAATTGACCCACACGTGACCAACTAACCTCGTTTATAAGCGATAAAATTTTGACATTGTGTCTGGTCAAGATTGCTTTGGATTCAAATCTGAGACAATAACCCAAGTTCCTACTTCATTTTAGTTACTTATAATTCGCGTTATTGAGATATTTTGTACGAAAGGCGAGACAATTTTATTCTGGCTGGACGTTTCATGTGTAATTTAAAAAGTTTGAATATTTGTTGACGGTCTGACACAACAATAATAGAATTCAAATTCCTTTTTGAAGTGATCTTCTTCAATAACTTAAGTTATTGTGACTGACTGATATAATTACTAGCTGATGAAGCGCAACTGTTAGGGTTGTTGTGCGAGGATACGAAGGTCGATGGTTCGAGCCCTCGGCGACGATATCTTTTTTTTTTTTAATTATTCCATGTCACATAAATTCAATTCATTTTGTTTGAATTGGATAGTAATTGTATACACTCTTTTGTGAGCAACCATCTCCAAGATAATAAAAAAAATACTGTTTATCAAAATTGTACATTCCACTTTGTGGATAACTATAAGTAGGTAGTTAGTTTCTAAGGAAGTATACTTATATTACAATATACTTAAATTATGTTTCCTATTTCTTATAAATATTGTCTCATTCAATCATGAAATAGTCATACGAATACAACTCGTGATACTATTTTTCCTACGGCTCGTAGTTTTGATAACAATTTCATTCACGAAATTACTAGGCAACAAGCTGTCGTAACAATCACCGAATATTTCTGGCAAAATATTATCACTTGTGGTATTTATATATGAAAAATTTTCGAATCGTCTTATTTTATCCTGGTTTGTTCTTTTCGCATTATTTTGTTTTTAAAAAATACAGTTCCGAACAGAAAGCACGAAAGTCAGAAGAAAGTATTCCTTGATTGGAGTAATCCAACAAACGTTAAAAAACATATAGGGCAATGAAGTTGAATGAATACAGGAAAATTTGAGGAAAAATTTTGAGGATTTCTCTCCACTCACGAGCGTGAAAAATGTGGAGCTCTGATAAGATAAAACAATACGAAACACTAGAACACACACGATCCCGATATTGTTATTGAATCGAATGAGGGATACAAAAATACTATATACAAATCAATACGATCACTCATTTTTCAGGGAACAATCAGTTTGTACCATAAATAATTCCGTGCGCGTATTTTTCTATGCCGATCACAAAATTCGACCGTACGTGATGACATCTGATATGAAACTGTCTTGATTCATCACCTAGTCCCGAATGAATGATTAATGATTTGAATGATTTATCGATGACTATAATGATGATAATAAAATCAAACTGACTGATCCTGATCCTCCACTGAAAGAATAGTTTGGTTACAAAAAATCAATATGATTACCTTACTGTTACCGAATCCGTTATTGAAATATGGCTTATTGAACGTTTATTTAAAAATAACAAATTTTTTGTTCATACCCTCATGAATAAGCCTCGTGCATGGTTGAATTATGATTATTCCATTTATTAACTGAGAATATATATTTCTTCACCCACACCAACCGATATCATTTCAAAATCTTTGATTTTAGTAACCAAATATTTATTTATATAAGTACAGCATGAAAAGGAATCTTTTAATGATAATAAATAAATATTTCGTTCGCTGATATAATTCAATGTCTTCATTTCAGAAAAATTGCTTATTGATTCATCAAATTTCCTGATGTATTACCACCACTCGTGGATCACCCCGCGAGGGAGTGTTTCTAAGCCTTATATCAATAACAAATTCAGTAACAGTTAACGAATATTATTTATATAAGTATATAACCAAACTATTCGATCAGGGCTGGTTGCGTAAAAATAATTTTCTTTCAAATTCATGCGAAGCAAATGATAAAAAAATACTAATGCATACTACATAGGTATTCGCACCTACTTACTTTCAAAATGTTCTGATATTGATTGATTAGCACCACATGCACCACAGTTTTTTTGATAACATACTAAATGTTGTATAATAAATGCACTGATAGTCGTCTGCTATTTTTTTCATATGTGATGTCGTACCTTCATAAAATTATCCCAAGAAGCTAATTGTAGACTATGTAGACGTAAATATACATGTCCAAATATAAACAAACCCGCACTGTTATATAAGGGATTGAACTAATATAACCATCACACTTCATAATTTTTGCGTTGGTCCAAATCACAAGAAAATCATCAACGATTTCATGAAGATGCTCATGCTATATAAGATGGAAGCTAAACTAAAATGATGGCCCATGCGCATGACAGTTAATTATTACCAAATGAATTATTATAGTTACCAAACGAAGAATAAAATGAAATATCCATTGTTATCCATTATATTACGTATATTTATAATAAACAAATGTATCATAATATAAAAACACATAGATTTATCAACAGACACTGTATCATTGTTAATTATCACCAAATCACATTATAATTGTAAATTCATCTTATTGATTATCACTTCGTGAATCGGCGTAGTAGATTGATTGTTAATTATTAAATGTTGTTGTTCACAATGAACAAATTTGACAGTAATAAATCATTTATTGTTAATAAATAAAACATGGAAACAGGTACGATGCTGATGAATATAAGCATTTTTGATAATGAATATGGCTAATTAATTATAAACAAATTTGACGTCAACAAATATTTGATAATTATTACTGACCTTTTTCTTTCGGTGCATATTGCCGAACCCTCAATATTTGCCTCGGTGAATAACGTGACAGAAGGTTCTTGAATGTTTTGGAAACAATCGATGGAACAATTAGAGAGGAAGGTATTGTTCTAAGCAGCTTAACTACACAAGTTGAGAGTGGTGGACTTGAAACGCGAGTTGGAGGAGAGAGATCTCGACACGACAGGGATCAAGGCTACACTTCAGCATCGCCTCAAAGAGTATATAGAAAGCGTCGGTCAAGATCCAGAGACGTTCACCTTCGATGAACCAGCTTTAGCGGATTCGATGTTGGCTGGGATCTCGGAACAGATAAAACGGGTCAGAAAGAAAAGATGTTGTCCCAGCAGCAGAAGATCGCGGATCAGATGGCAGCTCTGCGACAGGATATGGCAGACCAGATGACGACTCAGCAGGAAAGGATTGCGGCGCAGATATCAACTCAGCGAGAAGAAATTCTGGCACAAATTACTGCTCAGCAAAATCAGATCGCATCGCAGATCTCAGCTCAACGGCAAGAGGTATTGGATCAGTTATCGGCTCAACAGGAAGAGATATCAGCTCAGAAAGAGGTACTAGCTCACTTTTCTACTCAGCAAGATGAGATTGACTCTCAGATATTCGCTCAACGAGAAGAGGTTATTATCTCAGATTTCTGTTCAGCAAGATCAGATAGCCTCTCAGAAAAGAAGTATTGACCCAGATATCAACACATCGGGAAGAGGTTCTGACTCAGATCGCTGCTCAGCAAGGACAGATCGTTGCTTAGCAAGAACAGATCGAGTCTCAGCAGGATAAGATTATAGCTCAGGTTTCAACCCAATTCATCACTCAGATAGAAGAAATGGAGAAGGAGCTGCAGCTCGAGATAGGAAGAAGATATTTGCTGGAGATAAGGAAAATACAGCTTTCACCATCGGCACTGGATTAAGGCAATTCAAGGTTATGCCTTTCGGACTTTGCAATGCTTCGGCCACCTTCGAACGAATCATGGAGATTGTGTTGAGGGGACTCTCCTGGAAGACACGCCTGGTTTATTTGGATGGCATCATCGTGATCAGAAAAACTTTTGAAGAACATCTGGCTAACCTAGAGGGAGTTTTCAAGAGACTACAGGCTGCAAACCTCACACTCAATCTGGTTAACTACTTGGGACACGTCGTAGAAAGGCAGGGTGTGGAAGTCGACCCTGAGAAGGTACGAGCAGTGAAGCAATGGCCAGTACCAAAAGATAAGCATCAACTCAGGAGTTCACTGAGGAAGCACGTCCCTTCCACTGGGATCCAGAATGCCAGGCCGCCTTTGATGCTCTGAAGGAACGCTCGACCGCGTGCAGTTCTGTGTATATAGGGTGTTCGGTGAACCGGTCGTCTGGTGATAAATTAACAAGTTCATGATCTATCAGAAAACCGCAACTTGGGCTCAAAGAAAATCTCACGGTTTTCGAAATATTGGAATTTTATAAAAAAACTGAATTCCTATTTTTTCATGTTTCGAGCAGCTAGTTTTTAGTTACGAGCGTTTCATATATTAATTCTTATTTCTGATAAAGAGAACTGAATATAGTAGTTGTAACTATCGCAGAAGGCAGATTTTCGATAGCAGTCATTTATGGTCTAAAAAAATGTCAATAGAAAATCGTGAAGGAGTCGAATCAAATGCTATTATTTTTGTAGACCGTGATAATTACTGCTATTTTCACAACTACTATATCTAGTGATATTTATCGAGATTGAATTAACATAAACGCTCTTCAATGCTTGGAACATGAAAATTTGAATTCAATTTTTCTTATAAAAGTTCCAAATATCTTGAAAATCGGAGTTGAAGCTATCACCAGCTAGAGTATATGATCTATGCATGGTTGACCAGATACCCTGTACATATATGAATATAACAATAATAATTTTGACACATTGGGAAAAAATCATAGTTCTTTCCACATTAATACCAGCTGACATCTATTCACACCTTTTCAGAATCTGTTTGTGCTGCATATCCCTATATTATGGATGATAGCTTTTTTGAGAAGACAGTGATGATTTGGTTCCATTATGCTAAAAAGAGATTCATCAGAACAATGACAATTGAGAAAGCCTTCATTCTCCACACCAATGAAACTATAATGTTTCAGTTTCTACTAGAATTTTCAATGATTTTTCATGAATTTTCGTTATTTTCATTTGAAGATTATATAAACTTGAATAAAAATATCTCAAAACATAAATTGCTTCGATAGTTACTCATTTGCATTTGAAAATCTCTTTGATACTGACACAAGCCCAATGTATAATGGTTATGAAATTTGATCAAATGATTCGATATGATGCGATATTTTTCAGTTCATCCAAATGGAACATTGTTGAATGTTTCCTGAAAATTTGATAAAAATATGGCGTCACTTCAAACACATTTGATGAAATTGTTGGCCTTTATCAATATCAAAAATATTTTCATATATTGCACCAGCCTACCAAAATTAAATTTCGATTCAAATTCAGAATAAGCTCTCCTTTAACTCATTTTTAACTTGCCCTAACTTTGCCGTGAGTATTACTTATATATTTACAACTACATATAAAACAATTCACCTGCGAGTTTACCATCAGCTCTTGATACAATTTTCATCAAATTTGCAGAGACTTTCCAAGGGACAGCTATAATTTTTTGCAAGTTTACTGCAAATTTTCTGAGAATTCGCATGAAATAGTGTAGCCGTTTCAAAATAATCATTTGAAGTAAACTCATTGGAACTTAGGTGTGAGCTGACATTCAGTTTCCTGACAACTTCCATCCCGTAAGTTCCCAAAGTGAATTCCATAGGAGGAAGATGCCATCTCTGAGTTAACTTGTTGCCAATTGAATGTGTAATTTACACTTGCAAAAATGTAACTTGAAAAGTTGCAGTAAGTTGAAATTGTTTAGTGGGAGGGTAAACATTATAAATATTAATAAAAGAATAGGAACATGATAATCATATATTTTGAAACGATTCTCAATATTCTCAGAATATTTGACAATAATATTCTTGGAATATTCTAAAAGAATATTCTGAGAATATCTCAAAAAGAATGTCCATAGAATATTGTTTGCAGAATGAGAATATTCTATAAGAATACTCTAAAATAAGTATATTGGAGCGTTGTCAGAATATTCTTAGAATATTCTATGCTGTCTGGGGTGCTGATTTCAATGAATAAGAGTCCCCTGCTTGATCAAACGTAGATAAAACATCAATTATCTCTTCATTTTCAGAATTTTTATTAGTTTGATCGACGCTCTTGAACTCTTAGAGTACCTAGGTGTAATTATACAGGCTGCTGGTTCACGGTGGATGGCACATTAGACGTTCTTGGAGAACGTAATTTGGGATTATTCTGAAAATTTGGTGCCTTGAAAAATTAGTTGTGCTCTAGCGACCTAAAATATTCTTAGCGCTGCGAAGTTGCCACTTATATTGAAAAGTATCAACAACTTAGATATTTCAAATGGGACACCCTGTATATTATTCCATTTTCAGATTATCCCTGAAGAATTGATTTCATTGACCTATAACACTTGGGGTCTAGCAGTGACCATTACAGAGATATAGGATGTGAAAAATCAAGTAAGATATGGTGTAATTACTGATGCGCTTTTGTTTCAGAAATTTTACTCGACCTCTCGAGAATAGCGAGAGCAATGGTTCTGTCAATCTCCTAATAGATGGCGACATTGCACAATTATAAAATCTGTCAGTTTTGAAATTGTCGCAGATTTTTCGAATTGAGAGTTGAATAATCCCACTGTTACATACATGGTTACATATATGTTCGGCGCACCTAAAATGCCATTTGCCATTTCAGTTCCCCTCGTCTCAGCAGCAATAGAAGCATCACCATCTAGCGGGAAAATGTAGAATCAACGTCTCGCTTGTAGTGACGTAGAGAAATCATAGTAGGCGGTCGAGTGATTTTTCTGAAATTTTCAATACATCTTACTTCCGGGATTGGCGCAGTGGAAGAGCGTCCGTCTCACGACCGCAAGGTCGTGGGTTCGATTTCCAGCACGGGCAAGGAACTTTTTTCAATATTTCATTTACGAATTAAATATTGTAAAGTTTCGGAGCATCGGCTGGGGATAGTCCTGCACGATTCGCTGTTGCGTTCCAATTAACAGTGCTGCTCCTAAAGTGGCGCATGGAGTTAGTAACAAAGCCTACACAGAACACGCAGAAAGATATGATGATGTGGTTGTGAGCATCAGAGAAGAAGTAGGACGGTGTATGTAGGTGGGTGTGGAAAAACTACCAGCTGAGCGTGAGAGCGGGCCAGCTGCTTAAGTAGACCTCGGTCTCGGGGGTTAACGATGATAGTTAGCAGGCCTGCCACTGCGCATATGGTAGTGAGTACATTACTAGCCTACAAAACACAGCTGAAAAACTCTGAAAAGAGCTGATGGGCGGTGCCTGAAAAGGATGTCAGCCAGCTCTCTTGAGCGAACCACATCAGTCATTGAAAACACTTGGGGTTTGCAAAAAGGTCCCATTGGGGACTAGTTGCTGACGTGGAAACGTCCCCCACCAGTACCAGTACCAGTACTTCCATCATTATCGAAACTATTCATAATTGGTCAAAACGGTCATTTGGGGACGAAGGATAGTGTTGTACCAACTATTGCATGAATAATTTTTCTTGAGCTCATCACATTGTAAATAAAACATCAGTGGAGATCATTAAACGTTTACTCAATGGTTCAACGTAACTAACAAAGTACATTTACTTGAGGTGCACAGGTACTATTATCTATGTAAGGCTATCTGTATCGACATTACGACTGCTCAAGTTTTGAGCGTGTTTTTGAGGAAACTCAAGCTGAACCTGTCAAAACCAGTTCAACAAGACGATTATCCTTCCAACTGTAAAGTTCCCAGCAGTTTGACAATATCAAGAAAATAACTACTCTTATCTCTTTATTCTCAAATGGTCAACACTCATCGGAATGAACTCCACGTAATTATAACTTTTCAAGTTTAATTCAATACCTTGCATAGGAATTTGAGTATCACATCAGAAAATTAAACCTTATAAGTCTCTATATGTCCAATGAGGTGGCATATGGTATTGAATAAAATTATGTGATGTTACATTCAAAGTGTTGAGCAGTTTATAACTGGTGAACAACGTTTCAGTTGAAAGGAACGATTTCAGTGAAACGAATTGTGCAGCGTCTTACTGTGAAATGATCCATAGCGAAATTCTAATATTGTCCGATTAATTTTATATACAAAGTAAACTTAATATTACATATTGAACATACTTACATCTAGTTTTTATAATATTGACTAAAATTCACAGAAATACTGTCATTTCTCACATTCGTAACTATGTAAGGGTGATCGATTCAGACTGAATGTTTTTTTTTACTAGGTATATGAAGGAAAACTGAAATATTTTTCACGGGGAAAGCAGTGTTTGTAATACTTTATAATCTGTGACATAGCAGAAGGATCAAAGTTTACTGTTAATCAAACTAATCTGAGCTCTATCACGAGAGAGATCAGTCAAAGAACATTATCGCTTCCCACATAACACCTGATAACTTGAATAAATGAATATTCGTTCGATGTTCAATCCAGGTCGGCATATACTTGGACTAGAATTGGATGTCAGGGATGTGGAATGGATATATATCCTTTGAAAGATATTTTCATGGGAAAAAGTCGTATACACTTTTTTCCTGGACTTTAGATGGACATCCAGGGGGTATGCATCGATGGATTTGAAACAGATATCCTTCGGAAGATGATTTATGGATAGCCATAATGATATTTGGGATCAACATATTTTTTTCTTATTCTCTAATATTCTCGAACAATTATAGAATCTTTCAAAGAGTACCTATACTTGTATCTGTACTTCTTAGTGGTATTTAAATGAACATCTATGAGATATTATTTGTATCAATCTGAGAATATATCTTGGACATCCATATAATATATATCAATTCATAATATGATGCAGAAAAAGATCCCCGTTTGTATGAGAATCTTACACCTTTGTTTGACAACACTTTTTTAGTGATCGTTTCATTAGTCTATATTATATCAGAATGTGTGTGTTTTGCGTTTACATATTTAGAATGTTATCATTTTTTCTTCATGTATGATAGTTTGAATACAATAATTTTTTACCCACTTAGTTTCATTCCTCTGATGAAATAAAACTCTACTTTATATTACTCGATAATATCACAATGAAATCCCTTAAAAATATCTGTCCTTATTTGTGGATATCTGTGAACAATGTACCACCGACATCGCCGACGATATCTTGTGGATGTCCTTGAAATAACATCTCATCTTCTCTGTGATAAAGCATAAGACATGATTTGATATGCAGCAGTAATTACTCAATAATGTATGGAAAAAAACAGTTTTGAACATCTATACCATTCCTCTATATGTACTAAAACCTCAGTCTATATCTGTTGGGGAAAGAAGACTAGTGACTTTAGTTTCTCCCACATACCTATAAGTACATCCGTTTATAAGTACTCACAGTTTGGAATTTTTTACTCTTTTGTAGCATTTTGTCAATTCAATTCAAGAAGTTACGCTGAAGCTGTTCAACAAATAAAACATGTAACGGGTGTCATGTTTCATTTTTGACAGTATGAAGTATAATATGAAATCGACTGGTTAATTTTGAAGGAGCGAAAATCTCACGAAATATTCCCATCAGCTGATATGATAAGATATACGTGATATTAGATCAGCATTTTTTTCAAAAAAACTGTTCACAATACCTGTGGCTGTGATCTAATGTGATATATGAGACGATCAGGTTTGGGAATACTTCATAAACTTAAGGCTAATGTTAAATTTTCATTGTCAGAAAATATACAGGAAGCAGGAAATAGTGTATACATTTCCAATTCCAGGCCCCTATACAGGTATTATCTCTACCATATTATAGAGGCCTTTGGAAATCTGATAGAGTTAGGTCGATGAAAATCAATATTACAATCATTGTCATGGCGTATCCGCCGGAAATCATTCAGAAATCGATCACTAGAAAAATACTGGAGATTTTTTTTCTTCTCATGGAGCGCACGAAAGGGAATACCTATTATGTTCAAATAGTGGGGTCGGATAGCGGAAAAAAGTTTCACATCTGGCAACCAATGCGCCCTTTTGGATTCAGATAGTACATGGGTAGACACGTTGAAAAAGCTCGGGACACAAATTTTTCTGTCCCTCTAGCGGCGTTGATGACGTAATCAATATGGCCGTCATAGTTTTGTGGCACGCTTTTACATTTACCTGTGTAACTCGGGTTTGTATTAGAATATCAACCAATATCATGAGTGATTATCAATGAGGAGAAAATACGCTTTCCAACGGTATAAGATACATTATTGTTCAAGTTTGTAATTATGAGAATAATTGCAACATAATAATCTTTTTTAGTTAATTTTGGTTTTTATCGAAACATTTTGCTGAATAACTTGAAACCCGTTGCATATAGCTAAAAACGTAGCAGATACTTTTTGTTCATCAATGAATTAGCTTTCGGATGGTGTATATGACTTTCATTGTATAACAAACAGTTACTGAAAATGTGCCAAAACAATGTACCCGATTTGGTGTCGATAGGGAGCTCTAAAGTAATTCCAAGTGTCGAAGCTGTCAGGTGTGTTAAGGAAGCATATACTCTAGGTCTCAAACAGTATGATGAATTTATCGTGTCCCGCC
Source organism: Phaedon cochleariae (assembly GCA_918026855.4). Lineage (NCBI taxonomy): Eukaryota > Metazoa > Arthropoda > Insecta > Coleoptera > Chrysomelidae > Phaedon > Phaedon cochleariae. Next base: position 50,012,977 of record OU896713.1, on the reverse strand, counting down.
TTGATCAAGTTCAAAATTCAATTCATGAAATTATTCCTCGAACCAATATTCACATATTCAGAACTATATCAAGAAAAACAGATTAGTTTTAATCACTGCCAACCGATGTTACAGCTAAAATATTTTGGAGCAGCCGGATACTATGAACATGTTTTCAAACCATATCTCACTAATCAACTGAGGAATAGTTCACGACTAGATATTGTATCCGACCGATATGCTATAGCAACAGTTTGAAGCAGACACTCGAGAAAGAAGGAGAAGTGGCATAAGTATTAAAGTCTCAGATTCAATTGCAATTCCCAAAAAATTTGAGCAATTACTATGTGGTTACGAGAACAAGACACAATTGTTCCATTTTCCAGCTGGGAAAATGGTGAGAAACGAGTATCCAGAAAAACATACTGTCTGTACTTATGATGACCGAGTCCTCACCTCAAGACCAATGGATGTATCAAGCATTTCTCCCGCCTCACACGAAGAAGCAGATGGCCGACTACTTCTGCATGTTGAACATGCAGTAGAAAGTGGACATACTCACATTCTAATACGAACTGTGGACTCAGATGTAGTGGTTATTTCAATATCACTGTTTCCCCAAATACAAAATATTATTGAACTATGGATTGAGTATGGTTGGGGAAACACAGGAAATTCATTTCAATTCATGAGATTTGTACCAAACTCTCACTATAGAAATTTGCAGGAATATGTTGGCTTTTCATTTTTTAACTGGTTGCGATACCGTTTCCACATTTTGTGGTATTGGTGAGAAGACAGCTTGGAAGGTCTGGATGTCATTTCGTGAAATTGATCGTGTATTGCATCAGCTTTGTACAAGCTTCTCGGATATTGATGATGAATGTTATGCTGTGTTACAGCAATTTGTTATTCTACTTCATGATTGAGCATCAGATCTTCAGAACATCAATGACTGCAGAAGAGTGTTGTTTACAAGAAAGAATCGAGCAATCGAAAACATTCCCCCTACAGCAGATGCTTTAGCACAACACATTAAACGTGCTACTCTTCAAGCAAGAATCTGGAACAACAGCCTCGATTCACAATACGTAATACCTTCTCCAACCAATTTGGGATGGACTGTGACTTCAGAAGGATCATACCGATCTGTGTGGACAATAACTCCGGAAGTGGCAAAACACCGTGTACAACTTACCACTTGTACTTGCAGCGAGAGATGCACATCTTGTAAATGTATTAAAATGGAAATACGATGTATAAAACTTTGTGTATGTGAAGGACAGTGCTCCGACAGTGATCGGTAATCACAAGTGGAATTTTCAGTTTTCCAACCCCATCAAATATTATTGCACCGTATTATTTTCGTTGTATACCAGTTTATTTTACAATATATGTACTGAATTTGCATATAAAATTAAAATAATAATGTATTTGAATTCTTTCATTTTTCGTTCGTGTACCTATTGATTGAAACATATGTCACAATCATCTTAGGTATGACTCCTATCACTGATGATTTCGAAACGGAAAAGGGTTTCAATTGCAATGAACATGCTACAATTTATTCGATATACATAAAAAATTACAATGAATACATTCACTATATACTTATACATATATTATATGAATTACATTCTTGCCATGACTGTGCAATGCTACATTGTTTTGACACATTAGTAATCGAGTAATTCAGCAAAATGTTTCGATAGAAACCAAAATTGAATAAAAAAAATAATTATGTTGCAATCATTTCTATTATTACAAACTTGAAAAATAATGTATTTTATACCGTTGGAATGCCTATTTTCTCCTCATCAATAATCACTAATGATATTGGTTAATATTCTAATACAAACCCAAGTTACACAGGGAAATGTAAAAGCTTGCCACAAAACTATGGCGGCCATATTGATTGCGTCATCAACGCCGCTAGAGGGCCAGAAAAATTTGTGTCCTGAGCTTTTTCAACGCGTCTACCCATGTACTATCTGAATCTGAAAGGGCGCATTGGTTGCCAGATGTGAAATATTTTGGTAGAATTTTTAGTTAACCGACCCCACTAAAAGAACACCGTGCGTCTAGGAAGAAAAGGGAAAAATGGTAGATATTGTTTTTTTAGATTTCATGTTCTACAGAGTACTTCCTTTCAAAATCACTCTTCAAAGATATTCCTATAATGGTACGGGAATATACAGCGCGTTTCATGTATGTACCTGTCGATTCGAGCAGGAAGAACGATTTCTCACAAAGTTGTATGTCTGCTGTCAAGTCACCTTATCAATAATATACCAATATTTTGAGTCGATCCCGAATCAACCTCAATTAGTTTTTAGTAAAATTATGAGAATTATTCACTTGTAACGAGTAACAGGATTTTCCAAGCATAGATGCTAGAACAAAGTATAATTACAGCACTAAAAGTGTTTCCACTTCTCAAAGTGAGCTATGGCCAGCTTGGAAACAAAATCCGATCCTGGGAGTTATCCATAAAGATATTGAAACAGATTTTGAAAAACATTTCATCTGCTATATGTTTGATGAAAATACTTTTCTTTATTTTTCATTAATACACTTTGGTGAAGATTCCCGTTAAAAATTTGAATTTGTCGTCATTTCTCAAGTGAAAAATGTGAGGTTGCATTATAGTAGGGGAGGCAAAGAGGCTAAATAGGGATTTACTCGAGCGTCGTGAAAACCTATTAGATTTAGAAGATTAGATGCTGAAAAGAAGAAGAAGGTTATATATGTCCTCTTACTGGTGGGGAAGGCGTGTACAGGTTTCCTAAAATGTGAAAAAAACACTCACAAAGGAATACTCGAGCGCTTCAGATATCAATAGTGTATGAGCCCCGTGTTTCTGATTTTTTTTATGAAAATTTTTATTCCTCCTCAATATTACTATTATTCCTTCATTTCGACGCATGCTGTTGGTTAAACGAATACTTTATACATAGTAGTACTAAAAATATCAGTAGAAACGAGCTATGAGAAACGGGTAGAGTCCGACCACGATAACTTCGGGACAGCACGTGACGCAAGGCATATGCAAAGTCAATGCATACGCGACCACCTGCTGTCCCAAAGTTATCGTGGTCGGACTTCTAAAGGAAAGGAGCCCCAAGAATTACATTGTCGGTAGGGTAAGATAAGGTTAATCCAGCCCTGGTGAGAAATAAAGAGAGATTGAGAAGGGCAGAGTGGCGCGAAGTGGGATACATAGTTCCCAGCGGCTGTACGCACAACACTTAATTGATGATGTTTGCTACTTCGGCTTGTGCAAATCGGAAGATTATGTTATTTCTATGATCCATGACTAATTTCCTTCAAAATAAGAAAAATAACCGTGCTCGAGAAATAGATGTGTAGAGAGTCAAATGCTTTTATCACTTCCTATTGAAAGGAGTTTCGAAATTTCTCGATATCGCCTACTTTGTAAAGATAGCGAGGCGTGGGAGAATCTTGCTAAATCCCCGAACTTTCAAACCAAATTTACAGGCATCATGACACATTCATTTGAGTTCAAATTTTCATGTTAACAATTTTTTGTGTAAATGAGAACGGTGCGTTATATTTTCGACTTTCAATGGTGAGTTCATAAACGACACGAAGTCCTAACTCAAGAAAATCAAGAAAATTTGGTACATAAAATAAAACGAATGTTCGGAATTTCAAATAAATCTCACAAATTGCAGCAAAATCAGTTCATGATGAAAGCACAATACACTCCCTCAACTAATATGATATCAATACCTGATGCTTAATAAACTACTAATGCTAATTATGTCGAAAATGTGACACTCGTGCCAAATATGTCGAGTCAAGATCAAGACGTTCCCACTCGGATTATTTGCTGAGCCCTGCCTCTTTTGCGTCCTGTTTCTAGATGCTTCATCAACGGTACTCTTCAGAACCCTAAAGAAGGAAAATACACCCTTGGAAGTCTAGTTCGACTTCATAATTAGAATCGAAACGAATTTTGAAATTTTTCAAGAAATTGACCATCGTTCACACCATCTATCATCGAAGATAAGAACCCCACGTTCCGAACTCGCATTAATCGATTGTTTATAGTCTGACGAAAGAATTGAAGAGTGGACACGCCAGAGGATGTATGAATATCTTACTCGAGAATGTCAGGTGACGTTTTTTTTTGCAACTTTGTGGCTCTCCCATTCATTTATGTCAAGCTCAAATTGTCGGATAATTTTGAAATGCACACTTTTCTGCATGTAATTAACTCACCTTGCCTTAATCTGACGAGTTCGAGTATTTTTAATGATCGATTTCATTTTACTAATCTGATCGGCAGCCATATAAAGGGCTCAGGTATGGTGCGAGTACTTCGACGTCCAGATTAGGACCGTAGACGTACTAGGTACGTCCAGATTCCGCGCATCTGTAGATCCCCAGTACGTCCATTCAGGACCATGAATACATTTGATACTGTTATGGAATTAGATGATCACGGCAGAGAATACCTAAATAGATGTTTTGTGATTTGGTACGGCGAGCAAAAAATGAATTGTGAGAATTGTATTATGTTCATGTTTGCAAGAGGTTCCTACATGAATAGATATCAGAGATCGAGAATAGAAATTATTTACAATGATTTCAATTCTTATACAATTTATTCAATCCCGTTCACACAAAGTCGATAACGTCCAGAGTTGGACGTACTCATTACATCGGAATCGTACGTACCCAGTACGTCTAGGAATTGACGTTTTCAGTACGTCTTGAAAAGGTCCCGGACGTTCAGACCTGAATCGGACCTAAAATGGACGTCCCCAGAACGTCTAGTGCTATATGGGTTATGTAAGTCTTTCATTCTGGAATAAATCCCAAAATCCCCGCTAGAGCTCCCCTACTGTCATGATAATGAGGTGACAAAATCATCTATAATGAGAATAATCTGTGATAGAAGGACTGTTTTATGTATCCAAGAATTTTGGAGTAGAATATCAATTGAAAATTAATTTACAGTGCGTTCACATATATTTTGAACCCTGTCCAATAACTTTTTTGTTCATTCTTCAATTTCTCAAGAAATGCTTTCTCATTATTTATGGTGTTTGTTGCATTTGAAAAATAATATAACTCCTCCATAACTTTTTCTTGAGATGTTCAAATATTTTTCTGTCAACGTATATGAAATCTACATGAAAAATAATAAAAATATAAAATCATTCTTTGAAAAACGATAATGATAATTAAACAAGCTAAGAGGTTGTTCAAAATATACCTGAAGACCATGTATATTGCGAAATAGATAACCCTGTGAATCTTTTGGGGTTTTGATAAATATAACCAAGTAGAGCATCAATCGACGAGCAAAGATTGGATAAAATTGATTGTTTCGATAAAAAATTGACATGCTCAAGTATCAGTCACAGTGTAAGGATGAAATAATCTGTATGCTGTGTATCAGTGAGTGCAATAATAGAGTCCGCATTTTTATATTAGTCATGTTTTTTTGGTGTATGCAGATAACATTTTTGAATGATGATGAAAGTATCATTCAATTTCATCCAAAAAATCAACAGTTATAACTGAATCACTAGTTTTTTATCAATACCTTCTAAGTAGATCTTCTTGTTCTACAAACAAGCTACATTTTGTTTGTTTTTCTCTACTACCCAACTAATCGCGATTTGTGAAATTTGAATAGATTTTTAATATACAAGCTCTTGAAACTGAACCACCCCTGTGAACAGTCAGTCAAAAAACAGTACCAGCTCTGAATCCCTTATTCAATATCCAATTGTAAAAAAATATGAAAGAGAGAATTAATTTTTTGAAAACCAATACGAAGGAATTATGTCGATCACGAAAGGAGATTTAATATTGTTACCATAGATGCTCATAAAAAAATTGCAAATATACACTCATAGTTTTCTCAACAAAATATTTTGTGATAAGCGAGAAAATATCGTTTAAGAGCCTCACAGCAGTTGGCGGCCAGAATGTACTGAAGTTTTGAGTTCCATTTGTAGAGTTCTGTCAGGTTGCCGGCTGAACTGTATCAAGGAATTTTATGATTTGAACAAACTGTAAACTGATACATACGAGAACAAATTCGGGGAAATGAATATAAATTACCCAGTAAAGAAAACGTGCCTTCCAGATGTATTTTCACTTCTTATGGCAACTATGTGTGTCCCTCATTTGAACCGTTTGAATGAGAGAATTAATTACTTTACTTGTGTTTTTGAAACCCTGAAACCATTCAGAATTTATTTACAAAATAATAAAATTGGAAGCATTCAAGTTTCAATGCATGAATGTAAATGATTCTGTCTATGGTTATGCTTCTTCCCGTGATAAGAGCATCAAATCAACATGTTCCAACAATTTTCCTCGAATTGCCAGCATCAGCGCACTTTCCTAGAAAACACCTTATTCGAGTTCAAAAAAAAATATTCTGACATACGATATTCGCAGGTGCTCGTGTTTGTACAAGAAGGCGATAGTGCTGTACATACGAATTAAAATAATTTATAAAAGTAACCGGTTCGCACTTCACAATACGGACTCCTTCATCTGGATTTCCTTCTCGTCTGGACTCGATGCGGTTTTCACTATTGTGGGCAAACGTTTGCCGCCCTGGTGGCCCATGGTGATAGGCTCGTCTTCTTCTTCGTCTTCATCTATGGGCGTGAGAGCGTCACCCTAAAAATAAAAAGAAAAGACATTTATCCACTTGTGTCTCGGAAGCGCAGCAAATTAGGGCATAGGTATGAAATATTCCATTACTGAAATGAGCCACCGCCGTATCTGGTAAACTAGAATAGATACTGTCAAATAGACAGAATGATCCATATGCCTGTGACATACCAAACGTACGATTTTTCGAATGGAATGCCCTGAATTTCATTTCGCCCTTGGATAGAGCTCAGATAGACGAGTTAAATGGCAGTCCAAAAGAAGAGACGCTACCCCCCCTGGTTTAACCGCAATATTATTGCTGATATCAGACGAAAACATGTTTTCAGAAAAATGTATAAAAAACAACAAAATGAAAACGACAGGCAACAATATATATTTTTACGCTCAAAAATAAAGAGAGACATGAAAATTGCACATGCTGATTATGTAAAAACCATGGAAAGCGATATAAAAAACGACCCAGCTAATTTTTGGAAATATATCAACTCGGTAAAGAAGAATAGCGATTCTATATCAGGGGAAATGCATTACAATGGTGACATTATGATTGACAATGTGGATATAGCGAATGCATATGCAACGTTCTTTCATTCAGTCTATTCTGGAACGAAAGCTCGATATAATATAGAAAGTCTTGAAAATGAATCGAATACCATCGATAAACTGCAAATCCAGGACATAACAGATGACGAAATAAAGGTCGCTATCAAATCTTTAAAACCAAAAAAATCTCTAGGACCGGACAAAATACCTGCATATATATTCAAGGGCTGTGCAGATTACTTAATAAAACCCCTAAAAATAATCTTTGATCTTATTCTGAAAACATGTGTCAGTCCCATTTTGAAAGGTGGCAATAAAAATGAAATCACCAATTACAGACCAGTGGCATTAATCTGTGCTCCAAGTAAGTTGTCTGAATCTCTGTTCTATGTGAAAATATTTGACTATATTAATCTAGAATTATCAAAACAACATGGATTCATTTCAAAAAAATCAACTCTGACAAACCTATTAAGTTTTTCACAATCAATTAATGAAGAAATAGATTACAATGGTCAAATGGATGTCATACACGCAGATTTCGCAAATGCGTGCGATAAAGTTGACCATGATATGATTTTCAGTAAGTTGTCTGAATTGGGATTTTCTAATAATTTGTTGAAAATCTGTGCATCCCATCTCGAAGATCGTCAACAGTATGTAGTATATAAAGGAGGTACATCTTGTGAATATTTTACAAATTCAGGAGTACCACAAGGGTCAAACTTAGGGCCTATATTTTTCTTGTGCATGATAAATGACCTACCAGATATTCTTGAAACTTCTGAATGCCAATTATTCGCTGACGATTTGAAGGTTTATGCGAAAATCGTCAATGAATCAGATTGTGAAAACTTACAAGAGGATATTAACAGAATAATGTCTTGGTCTGAAAATAACAACCTATACTTCAATGTTGGAAAATGTTTCTCCGTAACATTTACTAGAAAGAAAAATATAGTGGACTTTACATACAAATTGAATGACACAGCCTTACAAAAAAAAACTGGAGCTATGGATTTGGGTGTTTATTTGGATAATGAACTGAACTTCAATACACATATAGATAATATCTCTAAACGGGCGTACAAACTACTTGGATTTATAATAACAAATTCTTGCAAATTCAATGACTTAAAAACATTGTGTTTCATTGTATAATGCTTATGTAAAAAGCATATTGGAATATGCTTCGGCAGTATGGTCTCCTTTTTACGAGCGTCATAAAAACGAATTGGAGAAGGTCCAAAAGAAATTTTTGAGGTACCTATATTATAAAAAACACAAAGTGTATTATTTTGATTTACCATATAAAACTTTATTGAATGAGTTTAAATTAATTAAATTAGAACATAGAAGAGAAATAGCATCGGTACTATTCTTGCATAAATTAGTTAATGGACAAGCCATTTGCCCGGTAATTTCAAGAAAGTTAGTTCGTCCTCAAGCACACTATGTTAATAAAGATATCCCCATATTTTTTCTGCCAAGACCGAAAACGAATCTTGATTTGAATGATTTGATTTGAATGCTCCTGTATATAGGATTTGTAAACTGGTAAATGAATTAAAGTTGGACATCTTTCGAAAAACGTTCAATGTTGTTAAGCAAAGAATATTTTCATATTATAATATAAGTCAATCAAATTAATAATCTACTGCATATCATCATACTACTTAAAACATTCTAGGTCTGTATTGTAGCATTATGTATTTGGGTCAGGTAAAATTCGTTTCACATTTTCACAACTGAATTACTTAATATATACTTTTCTTTTCTTATTCACCACTATAGATAACGTTTCTCTGCTCACTGAAATCTGATTAGTCTTAAGGGAATAATTGTAATCGATTATTGGATTTATTTCTGTAAGATTACATACAAATAAAATAAAATAAAATACATAATATATGATAACATGGGTCTTAACATCTGTTTCGAATTTATCCATGAACTTCTTCATTATGAGTAGTCAAATTTCAAAAAAACGTTGGGGATCAAGTTCTCCATGCGCTTTTCTTGAATATTTGGGAAAAGTTATAGAGATATCTACAACGAGAAACGCGCCTGTGCCTGTAGAACTTTCCACCACGTTTTTACAGTATTTAGAAATCAGACAACCTATTGAAGAAGAGTTCGAGACGGGTGTTCTCAGACTCATATTATCATATATCATTGAACTCGTTTTTTTGAGCTCTATCCAAGCATGAAAATTTCGAGAAAATGACGAGAAAATGATGGGTTTGCAAAATACGTCACTTTTGGCAAATTCAAAATTTCTAAATATAGACAACATATTAAGATATTATATGAAGGGACAAGGGACAGCCAGGGCAAAGCTTGCTGGAATTCAGCGGCTGGCATGCCTGGCCATTACAGAGGTGATGTCCTCTACTCCAACGGCAGCGATGGAAATTCCCCTGAACCTCACTCCTCTCCACATTGTCTTGGAGAGAGAAGCCAGGATGGTTTCCTACATATTCCTGTCACAGGAAAATCAAATCAGAGTGGGGCGACTGCTGGACCACTACGAGATGCTGTGTGAAATAAAAAATCACCAAAATGCAGGAATGGTTCCCAACATGTTGGCTACTCAGACACACGTGGAAAAGTCTTTCGATGTCCTCTTCATAAAGAGAGACGAGTGGGTAAGTGGATCAATCCAATTCCCAGAGACCGAACACGTAATGTACACCAGATGGTGCGAAAACCCCTCTTTGAGTTGGAACCAGTGTGTTCAGCAGGAAACCGAAGACGGAAATCACTGTCAATCTCGGTAAGTATGATACAATCTTTCAGGCGAAGGTCTTCGCAATTGAATTGTGTGCTAGAGGGTTGACGAATAGGCCGCTAGTAAATAAAAACATCAGTATTGTATCAGCCAGTCAGGCTGCTCTCAAAGCACTGAGCTCTAGCAAGATAAATTTCAAGCTTGTATGGGGCTGTATTGAATCCCTAGAATGCCTGAAGAGAGCAACAGACTTTGCTGAGGGTGCCTGGACACCAGGGGGTGGAGGGCGACGAGAAAGCCGACATCCTCGAGGAACCGAACATCGTAAGGAGCCGAATCTGTGATCATAGGACCAGAATCGTACTTTGGGATCACCGCAAGTGAGGCCTGGGAGGAGGGTAGAAGACTCACAACCTGGTCTGAATCACCAGGATTAACCCACTCGAAGGCGATTCTGCCTAAACTATCGAAAAACATAACCAGGCAGATCCTAGAATGGAGCATGGGTAACCTGCGAATTCTGACAATACTGCTTACGGGAGGGACACTGTCACAAGATACCATCTGGGGAGGATGGGTCTGACCAAACAAACGGATTGTCGGTTCTGCTGTGTGGAAGACGAAACGACTGAATACATGTTATGTTCATACTCATGCTTAGAGAGATTGAGGTTCGACATATTTGGCTTTACCAATTTAGAACTTATCCATTTTAGACAAATCTCACCTAATTTAACCATGGATTTTGTGAAAAGATGTGGATTGTACAGTGAACTGTAACCTCTAGGTGAGCCACAATAGACCTATCTGGGGTCACAGTGGGGGAGCGATATTCGCCCAACTCACATGGGACCTAACCTTACCTATCATATTGAATTTGGTAATTCATGACGAAAACTGCGCATCGAAAACTTGATTGTCAACGTTTCTGAAGGGCTATGAAATTTGGCTATTCATTGAAGCAGATCATGGATAAGTCCGAAACGGTGATCTCAGACCCATATGTTATCATATATCATTGAACTCGTTTTCCTGGGCTCTGTCCAAGGACGGAATGAAATTCAGGGTATTCCATTTGAAAAATCATTCCATATATATGACATTATCTGAAGAAGAAAGTTCATATGACTATAAACAACTTCTATTTTCAATTCTTTTTGTATCTGTACATCTGTACATAACATTCAGGAGCACCTTGTTTGTTATTTCAACACTGAAGTTTCGACTTGTACAGATCTGGAAGAAAATATTCTTCCAGGTCAGGAATTTCAATGCGTTTTGAAGTTGAGATATTGTGGCCAGTCGACAAGCAGAAAATATAGCGAATAAATAGATACAAAACTCAGTTATTTTCACTAATGTTCATAAAATGAACAATCATGGTAGATGACGGAAGGAATGCTAATACCATGCAGAACATTGAATTACCCCCAGCAAACACGAAATAGCTGGCGATTCAATAGCCCATTGAGCATGGCCTACTTATTGACCTTCCAATTCTTACTTTTTGTACTCTGTCGGATAGGTAAGATCTGTTCTAGTTTCTTAGGTGTGATACAATGTATTTTCTAAAGACCAGGAATAATATGAAATAAAATGAAACATGTATATGTTCCATTTGAGTTGACAAATTGAATAATATCATATGTTAAGATACTCCAGTTTTCTTGAAATATTTTTTTTCTGAATTTTAGTGATAAGTATTTAAAACGTGATTCATCTCAGATCTAAGGAACAACCACTTTCAATCCACTATTAACAGCTATTTATATATATCAAGGGAGTAAAGGTATCAATTTCCTCCTGCGTGTGAATTTTGATGCCAGACGCGTAGCGGAGGGTGTATGGAATGGAGGGCTAAGGCTAAGATTCAAAATGTTTGGTGCTGATACGCTTCAACAAAGGAAGAATTAGGGGACCGAATGGTAGATATGTGTGCCAGCAGACGGGTCCGCAAAATGATCTCATGGGGGTCTATATGACTTTCTACTACTTGTATTAACCCGAAGTTGATATAAAATGGTGTTACATTCTGAAACAACATTTTCATGCAACTACAATAGGTATAAATTAGAAATATGTGAGCTAGGAAACTATTATTGATGCCAAAACTGCGACCGAAACCAAATTCATTCATGAACCTACATGAAAATCAAATGAGTGAATAAATTCTAAAATTATTCAATTTCCAAACACAATCTGGTGTGAATTTTCTTACCGAATACCACACGAGGTTAAGTTATTTTCCTCGTCTTCGACTCGCAGCATCGTGTGTACCTTTTTTTAATGTTCTGAGAGAACATCGTGAGAACCAACCCTAACAACACAGGGATGTCCTAGGTGCGTCCCTTTTTTGTCCCGCGGTACAAGAAAATGATTGGGACATCCAGGGGATGTCCCGCCAGTAGTTGTCCAGTGGACATCCCACCCGGTACATCCCTAGGTTATCCCATTCGTGTCCCTGGAATATCTGATATCCATTCTTCACATCAGAGAGTCATTCAATATCATCAAAATATTGAGTCGAATTTTTTCGAAAATGTATTTCTTCCGGAAAATGATTGTGATTGAAATAAAGAATATAGTCTCAAAACTTCTCAAGGAATGACCATTTTTCGCAAACAGAGATCGTAAATGCATAATGCCCCTCATTTTCAAACACCCAAGAATGATAATAATTATACCCGAATCCTAACAGTTTTATTTATCCAGGTTTCTGTAGTTGTCCTGTTTATAAATCTGTTCAATACATGAATCTTCAGAAGGCATATTGGCCAATGGAGTAAGGTGCGTGCCTGATAAGCTGAAGGTACCGGGTTCAATCCCAACTAGACCTACTTTTTTTTTTCTTTTGTCGAAGGGATGTCCCTGGGATATCCTTGGGACGTCCTAGGGATATCCCTTCTTTGTACTCGGTACATCCCAGGGACGTACCAGGAGGGACATCCCTTGGATGTCCTTTTTGTCTGAAAGCGGATGTCCCTGGGACGTCCCTAGTATGTACTTTGTCCCAGAAAAGTTATCCCTGGGATGTCCTTATTTGAAATTAGGGACGTCCCTGGGAATTTCCTAGGATGTACTCGTGTTGTTAGGGAAGGGAAATAAGGTAGGAATTGGTGTTCTTCTAAGAGTTCTGTAGGTTATATGCCTCGGAGAACACCTTCCTTGGCAATGTGTTCCAGAGTCTCGCTGTTCGTTGTATGAACGAGTCTTTGGAAAGAGATGTTTTGCAGGTCTCCAAAGTGACCACGAAGGGGTGCGAAGCCGATGGGTTAATCTCGCGGGGATTGCCAAGGGAGGAACAATTGTTCATATTTCAGAAGAGCATCGTCCATGAGAATATCTTTAAAATAGAGCCAGATCGAGAACTTTTCTACGGTGTTTCAGTTAAGTGGGTGAGTTTTTGAGCGAGGCATCACCCACGAGACAGAATTCAACAGTTTCAGGGTATGTTTGGGTGCTGCACTCCAAATATAGAAACAGTATTCCAGGACAGGTCGGATCTGTGCCTTATAGATCATAAGCAGCCGACTGGAAGTGAAATAGCTCCTGGCCCGAAACAGAAAACCAAGTTTTTGGGATGCATTTTCAGCAATTGATCTCACGTGATTTTCCCAAGAAAGGTTATTGCTGATAGAAATACCAAGCATCGAAATGGATGTCTTTAAAGGTATGTTTACTCCTGACAAGCTTATGTTGGGAACAGTAAAATCAGTTTTTCTAGAGAAAAGGCATGCTTGTGTTTTGTTTGCATTGAAATCTACCAAGTAATTGGATTCCCATTCGAAAATTGTTGCCAAGTTCATATTTATGTTGGTTGTCAACATTTCTCCCTCGTTCGTTCCTGATTTGCCTGGCTGGTATTGGAACCCTGGAAGAGAAGGCGGTATGGAGGGTACTATCATCATGATGAAGTTGTTTCCAACAAATCGTTGATATGGAGCCTAGGAGTATCCAACTGTGCTAAAATATACGGGGTGTTCCATTAGAGAAAAAATAATTGACTGTCGTATCTTCTTGATGTCACCCTGTATAAAATTTCTGATGATGCCAATGGATTCTACGCATCATTCTATATGGATAAGAATCTGAAATTTTTCAATATCTCTCTTCATAAAGTACTCAGAAAATAAAAACGAAATCAGCAATTTTTCAATTTACCCCTGTATCTCTGAAACGAATGAAGATATATCAAAATTCCAATTGTACCATTCGAGGTTTCTCTAAAATCGAACCCGTAACATGTCTATCGATTTCTTGATAATTCCTTCAGTTACTGAGATAGCCTATGAAAACGTCCAATTTTGCCCACCCTGTACTTACCTAGTAATGTGTTCTGAGTCAATGTTCATTTATTCCATCAACAACAAAATCTCGCTCTTTGAGTCAAGATCTCGCTCGTTTTTGACAGCGTAGCTCGCTCGAAAAAACATTTAGTCTATGGCAACACTGGCAAAAGCTAGTAAACTACTCAACACTAATTTCGTCGCACACCAAAATGTAGCCCCTGTTATAATGTGAATAACTTTTTTCAGTTTGAAACAATTTGAATTTGGTTCACACTGTTCGATAGCCCAGTCCTTCAGCTATAATCTCGTACTTCATTGAAACATAAGGGTATTCACATAAAATCTCTACATGGTGTTTTCCGACACTGTGCAAAATTTCGGAATATTCAAAAGGCTCTCAAATGGTGAAAAAAAATTTTTTCTCATCTTCGACAATAGAGGCATGAAGATGATCTCATTACTTCGAGATGTTCCGCGAATCAACTTCCTATCTTTCTTATTTACAGAGTGATCTCAAAAAAGCAACTTTTTGGTTTTGCAGCCTTAACTTTTTTCCACGTCAACCGATTTTAGAAATCTTAGGCTCATTTTGAAGATAAAACTTCAGATGAAGAGATCTGAATATCAGAATTGACTCAAGATGGCTATCAGAGATCTAGAGTTTTCTTGAGAGTGACCCAAATCTGGAACGCCCTCCGAATCTCGGTTGGGAGGAGAATTGAATGGAAATCAACTTTTTCTCGGAAAAACCATTCATTCTGGTTGCGTCCATATTTTCCTCGCTCTCAGTAGTCAAGAATTGTGCGTGAGAAAACACAATTGAAACATGTTCTTGCAAAAACATCAAACCATTTCTCCTCTGTAATGCATGGCCCGTAACCAACGTTACAAGAATCACAATGGACTGACAAACCCGACCAGCTAAGGCTCATCATAAATGATGTACCAACATCCCTATGCGGTCTCGCATTGTCATCAACGAGAACAAAGTTGTCACCCACATTCGCGTTAGATGCGGCATCGAAACTATCGAAATCGGTTTATGATTCGAAAACGACGTCTAACCTGACTTGTTAGTCACTTACTGTGATTCTTGTAACGTTGGTTACGGGCCATGCATTACAGAGGAGAAATGATCTAATGTTTCTGCAAGAACATGTTTCAATTGTGTTTTCTCACGCACTTCCTTGACTACTGAGAGCGAGGAAAATATGGACGCATCCAGAATGAATTGTTTTTCCGAGAACAAGTTGATTTTCATCCAATTCTCCTCCCAACCGAGATTCGAAGGGCGTTCCAGATTTGGGTCACTTTCAAGAAAACTCTAGAACTTTGATAGCCATCTTGAGTCGATTCTGATATCCAGATCTCTTCATCTGAAGTTGTATCTTCAAAATGAGCCTAAGATTTCTAAAATCGGTTGACGTGGAAAAAAGTTATGGCTGCAAAACCAAAAAGTTGATTTTTTGAGATCACTCTGTAAATAAGAGCGATAGGAAGTTGATTCGCGAAATATCTCGAGGTAATGAGATCATCTTCATGCCTCTGTTGTCGAAGTTGAGAAAAAAAATGGTTTCACCATTTGAGAGCCTTTTGAATATTCCGAAATTTTGCACAGTGTCGGAAAACACCATGTAGAGATTTTATGTGAATACCCTTATGTTTCAATGAAGTACGAGATTATAGCTGAAGGACTGGGCTATCGAACAGTGTGAACCAAATTCAAATTGTTTCAAACTGAAAAAAGTTATTCACATTATAACAGGGGCGACATTTTGGTGTGCGACGAAATTAGTGTTGAGTAGTTTAGTTAACAAATCCAAAACCACCACTTACCTCGCCGAGTTGCGGCTCCTCCTGCGGCACGAACCCTTTGAGGCAGGGCGCCAGGAAGCTGGTGACGGCGGCCAGGGCGAACAGCCCGCCCGCCACGTAGAAGGGCACTTTGTAGGAATGGGTGGCGTCGTAGAGGGCGCCCGCTAGGGGAGAGCCGACGATGGCGGCCGCCCCTCGGAACAGGATGAGCAGGCCGAAGGCGTTGGTCAGTTTGTCGAGGCCGAGCAGGTCGACGAGGATGATCGAGGTGAGGGAGATGTAGCCCGCTGGAAAATTAAGTGACGTTTGACATCGTGAATCTGGCGAAACTTCAGACTAAATACAATAGATATACACTGCGATTCATTCGTGCATCATTGGAAGGTATACGTCAACAATCTCAAACGCCAAACACGGATAAATAAATGGGGGTTAACTCAGTAGAATGGGCAAGTGGACTGATAATGAATTATTAGCATTCAATTACTCCACTGTGTCGTTAGGAACCCAAATAAATTTTAGCAACACTTCTCACACTTTTTTTATGTAAAGAATAAGTTTATGCGTTGTTGAAAATCGTTGAATTTCCGAGCTCATTTCAAACATAACGTCATGGCCGCTATTTGGCGATACGTCGAATAAATGGTGACGTCAGTTTTTATGCTGCTTCATTATTGGTCAGATAATCTTCCATTTCCACTAATGAAGCAAGGTTGTCGGGTCACCAACTGTAATCAAGTCATCAAAAAGATGTTTGGGTTCTGTTGTTGTATAAATCATAATAGGAGGATCCCATGACATTATAGTTCATTCTCGACTTTTTTGAGCAACCAGCATGTCCAAATATTATTTATTCTCCAAAACAAAATATCATGTTAATGTTGGAGACTCAGAAACATTGTGCTGAATGCTGAGAACTGACCACAAGTCGTGCGCCGGGTTGTCACGTTCACCGATTCAAATGTCCTCTAGCGTGAATGAATATAATTATTGAATACTGTCTGTAGGTTAATCAAGTACATTCATTATTCCAGATTTTTTGGGATTCTCTCTCGTTTCTATAAAATGATAATATGAATATTATTTCAATATACGTGTAGTAATAAGGACAAATCAGATGATTCGCCCCAAAATGTCACTGCGTTTGAAGAATTTTCCTATCAGAGCCTAAAAGAAAAATTCAATAGCATGTCAGTGACAATTTGTATTGAAAAAGGTTTGGAGAAGAGAAATATAGGTATATAGACAAAATATCAAATGTTCACTTAGCTTTGGACGTTTCGGGAACGAATCTGAGAACTGAAAAGTTTCAAGACAGATACGAATTTAGGCTCTCTGATAGGAAAATTCTTAAAAGGCAGTGACATTTTGGGACAAATCATATGATTCGTCCTTACTACACGTATAATGAAATAATATTCATATTTTTGTTTTATATTCGTTATCCCGAATTCCAAGTTCCTCTGTAATGGATCAATTATTATAGTTCAGAAATAAACAAGTACGATCGGTTAGAGGTATATCCTTTCTTCCTAGAACCCGTCGACGATGTATTGCGGTTGCTTGCTGCACAACATTTTGATCTAGATCGATGCGTGCCATAGCATTAATATTGCCTTCGCTATCGCATATAATGCAACGAAACCTATTCTGATAAGCCATCTGCTTATATGTATTTGAACAAAGTAATACGCTTTTGCTCAATGACTTTTACTGACATAACATGAATGACCATTATCTGACAACTCAAAAATATCATATTAGCCGAAACCATATACCATACAGGATGTGCTGTTCTGGTAGAGGTTATCTCGTTTGGCTTCAAGAGCTTATAACTTTTTTTTCCGGGCATAACGAACCTTGGACCAAAGGACATTTCTTGTGCAGCATGATTTGATCTATCATATCCTATATTTCCACAAAATTTCACCGTAGACACGATTTCAATGTGAATGGTGCGGGGTCCTTTATCATAACCCAATAAGCCAAAAATCATCAAGAAACATTCCGAGCTAATTGAATTTTTATTGCTTATTAGGAATATTAGGAATACTCAATTCAGAATTTATTAATTATTGAATAACTATTATTTCTGAAGGTCCCAATCGTATTTCAAACACATGGCAACTGTACTATGATCTGCCCCTACTTACGAAATCGTGGCGTCAGTTATTACTGGCGGTAAATTTCTAGCCGTTTGAAAATTACCGTGATATCATTGATGATTTTAGCACCTAAGAATCGACCGAAAAATTCCTAATAAATATGTAATTGATAGGTATTTGAGTGATGATTCTATTAAAGAAATGAAGGACAATTACTCCACTCGCCTATTATTGCCAGAGAATTGATATTCTTCATAGATATATTTCAAGCTCTTGATCTAAAAGTAAATTATCGGGCTTGTAATGACACACACCTGTCTGGTATTTTGTAGTGTTTCTGTAGGTGTGGCAAATAGCAAGCTAACAGGTGCTATAAAACAAAGTTATCCGTACTAATGTATTATTACCATGATAATTAATCTATACTCTCGTGTGGTGGATCACCACGAACAATGTCATGACATACCTATGATCAATGAATACATCACGAAAGTATCAAATACGTTCTAAAAATGTCATGCTTAGAGAGCTCCCAATCGATCCGTAATAACCTCGAAAACTGTCTTGAAGTTCACCAGATCAACATCACTTTCGTGTGGCAGTGTTCAAGCTGAGTTGCAGCGTGGGCGACTCTATGCCCGTATATACAGGGTGTTCCAAAAAACCTAACCCCCTTGCTAGGGTAGGTAGAACATTGCAAAATACGTTGGGTTTGCTCAGTGAAAAAATGTCGTAACGGCATCCGTTTTCAAGATACAAGGTGTTGAAAAAATATTTTTTTTTACATTTTTAACGATTATTCGAAACTACTGGCAACATTGTGATGAAATGTTGAATGAATGTGTTCTGAAAGCTGACACACCGCATAAATTTGTTTTTATATCTGACACTCATAGAGGCCGCTAGTTACACGGTTCGTACCGAACATAACTTTCTTGAGGTTAGATTCAGTCCAAATTCAATGTGAACTTGAACACCATTCAATTTCACACCAAAATGATGCTCTTGGTAAAACTCGATACTGTGTACCGTTTTCGAAATATTTCGATTTGAAAATGCTAAAGCAATAACTGTGGTATTAGAATAGGTACCTATTATAAAGAACAATTATCTATTTATTAAGGACAAAAATCATTAACATTGTTTTACTGCTGAAGTTATCGATGAAACAAAATCACATCAGAAAATATTCAATTAAATTTGACTAAAAACATCATCTAGTTAGAGTAAGTGTTCAAAATGTCCTCCGTTCTCACGAATACACAATTCGAACCTTTTTTCTAAAGAATGCATCAATCTTCTCAACAGTTGAGGATTAGCTATGCGAAGTGATGTTCAATTCTTTCTAGCAGCTCTTGACGTGCATTTACCTATGTAGCATAGACTTCTCCTCAATATAGGACCAAACTGTGTAGTCCAATGGATTGAAATCACATGAACGTAGAGGCCAATGAATCGGAGCTTCTGAACCTCTACCAATCCATCGATTCGGATAATGGTTGTTCAACCAATCACGACACCTTCTATCAAAATGTGGGGAGCTCCATCATGCATTTGGAACACTCACTGATTGAATATTACATGTTTTAGTTAAATTTATTCAATTTTTTTTCATGACTCTCTGTTCAATTGATAACTCCCACATTAGAATAATCTCATTGGTTTTATTTATCGATAAATATGTAACAGTCTTTTATAATACTTACTTTCAACTAGCATCAGTGTTATACTTCAGCATTTTCAAATCGAAATATCCCAAAAATGGTACACAGTATCAAGTTTTACCAGTAGCACCTTTTTAGTGTAATTGAATGATGTTCAAGTTCACATTGAATTCGGACTGGAAAATGTAAACTCTAAAAAGTTATGTTTAAAAGTACTCGGTACGACCCGTGTAACTAGCGCACTCTATGAGTGTCAGATATAAAAACGAATCCATGCGATGTGTCAGCTTTCAAAACACATCCATACAAAATTTCATTACAATGTTGCCAGTAGTTTCAACATAATCGTAAAACATGTGTGAAACAAATATTTTTTCAACACCTTGTCTCTTGAAAACGGATGGCGTTATGACATTTTTTCACTGAGCAAATACAACTTATTTTGCAAAGTTCTACCTACCCTAGCCAGGGGGTTAGGTTTTTCTGAAAACACCCTATATATAGACTGCCCCGGGAGGCATATCGGTCGATTCTGGGCGAGGTCTGTATATATGGTCAGCGAGCGCCTTGTCCAAGGCGACAGAAAATAAAAAAAAATAGTTTTGCATTCATTATCCCTAGCTAAACGTGAATTTCTATTTCCCCAATGTTAATATTTACCCCTTACCTAACTGGGTTCACCTCGTAGATTTTTTATTGAAAGGAGAATAGCTTCAGGAGATGGGACACATATATATGTCAGGATTCATAGAACAGATTCTCCCTGGCTAAAACCAGCCAACTCCACTATACATGGAGAATTGTTTTATGTATACACCTTTCAAGTAATTTGTTTTAATAGTCAATGTACTCACATGAGATATAAATAAATGATATTT
This sequence comes from Phaedon cochleariae, assembly GCA_918026855.4. NCBI lineage: Eukaryota > Metazoa > Arthropoda > Insecta > Coleoptera > Chrysomelidae > Phaedon > Phaedon cochleariae. Next base: position 49,992,304 of record OU896713.1, on the reverse strand, counting down.
CTTTATCTTTATTATTCCCAAGAAACATATATGTTTATAGCAGGGAAAATTATGAAAGAGCAACTAAAAAACAAAAATTAGATAATCATTTTTAAATCATATACATAATACATATATAGATTCGGAAAGACGATTGAATGGACATGATACCCGAGGAACCACCAACCAGTGACAATAGTACATAATTATCAAAATCCCCTCGAATACTCATACACTGCAATGCCGAAAATTATCGAAATGGCGATGTTAATGTTAGGAATTGTGGAATATTGTGACTTTATCTCAGTGTTTCGCCGTTCCATGATGAGTTGATACTTTGTCTAATGTTAATGTTCTGTGAGATATACAAACCTTGGTGTTGAAACATGAAAATGTCATATGTCAATAATTAGACAGTTAGGTTAAAATATATGAATGCAGACAAGTTTTTTGATGGCGTCGTTTCACAAATGAATAATAAAGTGATTATTCCTTGCAATTACTAAGCAGCCACTGTGTTTTTATCAAGACAAAATCCCTAACTTCAATAGGTTATGGGCCCAGTTTGATATTGAAGGAAAAATAAAAATTGCAAACAGTTTTACAATCCCTAAAGAAACCTAAGAATAGGTGCACATTTGCATGAGGCTACGAACGACAGAGCGAGATGAATAGCTTTACTGTTCCGGTTTTAGAAGCCAATAATTTCAATAATTGGTTATTCAGGATTACAACACTGTTCAAGAAAGAAGGTTGTATGGCAGCACTAGATGAAGAAGAACCAAGTGCAAGTGCTCCAGTAACAGAAAGAGATACCTGGAAAAAGGCAGACGCAAAAGCTCAGGCTATAGTAGTGGCAGGAATATCTGATAAACACCTAGATATAATCAAAGACAGTCCTTCTGCGAAGAAACAAATTGAGGCACTGAGGGCAGTGTTCATTAGATCAAGTTCTTTCACAAAACTGGCATGCTGGCGAAAACTATTGACCTTGAAAGAAGAGGATACAGAGAAATTAGAAGATTTATATTTAAAATTCGACACAATTATAAGAGAGTTAAAAGAGCATGGGACAGAACTGAATGATAGTGATAAAGTCTGTCACCTATTACTGTCTTTACCAAGTAAATATGATAATGTTGTCACAGCACTAGAAACAATTGATCAAGTCAAATTGGATTTTGCCAAAGCACGATTACTAGATGAAGAATTGAAGCTGAAAGCTAAACATGAAACGGAAACAAGCTTCAAAGCATCCACTGGGTGTTTCAAGTGCAATAGCCCCCACCATTGGCAGGCAAACTGTCCACTACTTAGAGGTGGTAGTAGTAGAGGTAGAACTGGGTATAGGAGAGCAAATACAAGAGGCCGAGCAAGAGGTAGGCAGTATTTCAGAGGTAACCCTCAACAACAACTAAATCAGAATCAACAAGCTCATAATGTTGAACAACAAGAGGAAGAGATACAATTATATGCAGCGAATTTGTGTACTGAGAGAGAAGATGGAAAAATTTCATTTGTGATTGATTCAGGGGCAAGCAATCATTTTGTTAAAGAAGATCTAGAGAAATACATGACAGATATTATAAGCTTAGAACACTCTGTAATCATTCATATTGCTAATGGTGAACAATTAGTAGCCAAGAAAAAAGGTATTTTGAAAACAAGAATTCAAGGACAAATTCTCAACATTGAAGCATTGATTGTACCAAAAATGAAGCATAATTTATTATCAGTTTCCAAGTTAACTTCAAGAGGTCATAGAATTATTATAGAAAAAGAGAAAATGCTTATAAATGTGAAAAATATCCCCTTGATAAGCGAAAATAGAAATGGGCTTTACATACTGGTGGTGGATAGTATTATGAATGAAGAAAAGAGAGAAAGTTGCAATTTGGCACTAGATAAGAATTTATGGCATAGAAGACTTGGCCATGTTGGCACAGATTCCCTGATGCAGTTAAATTTAGAAATACCCAATGGTGTGTGCTCAACATGTGCAGAAGGAAAAGGAACTAGATTACCATTCCATAAGTCGGAGAGAGAAACAAAAGCCATTGGAGAACTAGTACATAGTGATGTGTGTGGCCCAATAAATCCATGCACATTAAATGGTGAAAGATATTTCCAAACCATATTGGATGATTATTCACATTTTACTGTGATAAAGTTACTGAAGACCAAAGGTGAAGCAGGTGAAAATTTGAAAGAATATGTGATGGAAGTAGAAAGACAATATGAAGTTAAAGTGAAGGCTTTCAGATTGGACAATGGAGGAGAATTTGTTTCACAAATGTTCAAAAACTTCTGCAAACAGAAAGGTATATTATTGGAATACACATTGCCACATACTCCACAATATAATGGCAAGGCAGAGAGGTTAAACCGAACCTTGTTGAACAAAGTAAGGACAAAAATTATAGACTCTGGGATACCTAAAGAATTGTGGGGTGAAGCTCTAAAATGTTCAGTTTATGAATTGAACCGTACACCCACCTCAGCTCTACCAAAAGGAGAAACCCCTTCCTCACTAAGGCATGGCAGAAATGATTTAAGCAAACTAAGAATTTTTGGATGCCGAGCATGGTATACCATCCTACCAAAAGGTGGTAACAAATTAGATCCCAAAGCAGAAAAATCCGTCATGGTAGGATATACAGGAGGTGGATGGAGGCTATGGTCACCAAAAGAACAAAAAGTTGTCAGGTCCAGAGATGTTCGATTTGATGAATCAATAATGGAATTTAAAGTACCAAAACAAGAAAACGTGATCATGGAACCACAAAAAATCGGAACTGAAACGTTTTCAGAAGAAATTGAAGATCAAACAGTGACTATGGATCGAAATGATACAGAAGAACCAAATATACAGAATGAATTAGAAGGTCCTGTAGACCCAATGGAAGCAGTGACAACCAGATCAGGAAGAACAGTAAACAAACCAACAAATTTCAACGATTATGAAATGTATGTTGCTTTTTGTTTTCTATCCTCAACCAAAGAAGAACCACAAACATTTAAAGAAGCTTTTGAGAATGAAGATTGGAGGGAAGCAATAAATAAAGAGCTGAAATCACATGAAAACCTCCAAACGTGGATTCCTACAGACTTACCCATGAATACAAAAGCTATAGAGACAAGGTGGATTTTCAAAACCAAAGAAGATGGGACTAGAAAGGCCAGACTAGTAGCAAAGGGTTTCCAAGTACCCTATGATGGAGAGGAATTTGACTATGCACCAGTATGCAGAATAACAACAATAAGACTTCTGTTGTCTATCACAGTACAGAAAAATTGGACAATCAAACAAATTGATGTACCTACAGCCTTCCTTAATGGCACATTAGATACTGAAGTATATATCAAGAAGCCGGAAGGCCTGGATAGTAAAAATATTTATTTTAAATTAAATAGAGCCTTGTATGGACTGAGAAATTCACCGAAATGCTGGAACATGAAGTTCAATGAAATAATGTACAAATTGAACTTCAGACGATCTGACTATGACTACTGTCTATATTTCAAAGAAAATGTCTATCTGGTGTTGTACGTGGATGATGGACTTATAGTGGGTACCGAAGATCAGGTGGATTCATTGATTAATAGTCTCTACAATGAATTCAAAGTAAAAAGTATACAAAAGGTGAAGTCTTTCCTTGGAATGGAAATTGAAAACACAAATGAAGCTTTAAAGGTACACCAAATGCGAATGATTGACAAATTGTTAAAAGAATTCAATATGGAGAACACAAAATCAATCACCACACCCATGGAAGTTGGTTTCAGCGTTCAGGAAGATGAAGAAATTTTGTTGAATATTCCTTACCGAAGATTAGTTTGTACCTTGATGTACATATCCATTTATGACAAGACCTGATATTGCTCAAAGTGTGACAGTTTTGAGTAGATATCTAGACAAACCTACTGCGAGCACTTGGAATGCAGCAAAAAGAATATTGCGTTATCTCAATATGACTAAAGACTATGTCCTGATTTTTAATCAAGGAGACACTGGACTCATTGCTATGTGTGATGCTGACTGGGCTGGGGATAAACAGACCAGAAAAAGCGTGAGTGGATTCATAGCTTTTCATAACAACAATCCGATTGCCTGGTTTTCACGAAAGCAAACATGTGTTGCCCTCAGCTCAATGGAAGCTGAATATATTGCAGCAGCACAAGCAGCACAAGAGCTTGTCAATCTCAAGGGACTTCTAGTCGAGTTTGGTGAAAACCAACAAATATTGTTAAGAATTGATAATTTGAGTGCTATTGCCACCATTAAAAATTTTCAAAATTCAAAGAGATGCAAACATATAGAAATTAAATATCACTACATCAAAGATCTGTGCTTGAAGAAGGTATTTATGATTCAATACATTTGCTCTTCTGAAAATTGTGCAGATATGTTTACTAAATCTTTGCCAAAAGATAAATTTGTTAAATTTAGGAATAGTATATTGTTGAATAATCAATAGGTAATAGTAGGAGTTGAGATTAAAAAAAAAATTATTTTGTTAGATAGGTATCTTTATCACAGATTAACAACTTTATTTAGCAAATAAAATGTACTATATATTTTGAAATTGTTGAAAGTATGTATAGTACTTTTTATTTGAGGGGGAGTGTTAGGAATTGTGGAATATTGTGACTTTATCTCAGTGTTTCGCCGTTCCATGATGAGTTGATACTTTGTCTAATGTTAATGTTCTGTGAGATATACAAACCTTGGTGTTGAAACATGAAAATGTCATATGTCAATAGTTAGACAGTTAGGTTAAAATATATGAATGCAGACAAGTTTTTTGATGGCGTCGTTTCACAAATGAATAATAAAGTGATTATTCCTTGCAATTACTAAGCAGCCACTGTGTTTTTATCAAGACAAAATCCCTAACTTCAATAGTTAAATCCGTAGGTGTGGCAGATGAGACTCAACGACATGGCCACGGCAGATATGATCAAACAGACGTTATTGACGAACAACGCGTTGACTTGCAAGAAGTCGGCGAATAAAAACACTAAATCTAAATTCCGTCGAATAGTTATACACTGCGATGCCGAACATTATGAAAATAGCGATAAAGAACCCTTACGTGTGTCAGATCAGAGTAATGACACTGACAGGGCAGATATGATCGGGCGGACGTTGTTGACGAACAACGCGTTGACTTGCGTAAAGCCCGCAAATAACAACCCTAAATCTAAATTCCCTCGAATACTTACACACTGCGATGCCGAACATTATCGAAATGGCGATGTAGAACCCGTAGGTGTGGCAGATCGGAGTCAACGACACGGCCACGGCAGATATGATCAGGCAGACATTGTTAACGAACAACGCGTTGACTTGCGGGAAGTCGGCAAAGTAGCCGCAGGCGATGCGACCGACGGTGTTTGTGATGCCGATGATCGACAGAAGGAACGACGCTTGGCTCGCATCGATGCCCTGCGAATACAAAAGCACTCAATTATTTTTTCATCTGGAAATTCCGCACCCAAAAGTTCAGATCAATTAAAAGCCTGTATCATGCATCGTTTTCATAGCAACCAAACAAATTTCCAGACATTTTAAAATTTCATTCAACCTAATAATATTACGTGAGCAAATTTCTTTGATACTAAAATACTACTCCGAGTTTTTTGTGATGAAATATAATTCTACCAACTTTAGTGAAATGAATTATTATTTTGTTGAACTAAAGTAAACTAAAGTGAGTTGATGATGTTTTATTTCACCTGACAATATTATGGATGTGAATTTTATCAATACTACATAATACTGCTTCCAGTTCCTTGTAACAGAATATATTTCCACCAACTTTAGTGAAATGAAGTTATTCGAGAATAATGATTTGAACTACCACCAGCTGCCTTATTAATAATGTGGGATAACTTGTGTCGGTATTTTTTATTTTATTTAGGATAATCTCAATCGAGTATATTTTTATATTTCGGTGTGAAATTTTCTTACCGATTTCACTCTAGCTTCAATTAAAAACAGAAAATTTCCAGTTATAATTGGAGCTCTCGTGGTATGATGAGTGAGAATTCGCTGATTCAACAAAGAGTTGGTACTACAACTTATGAGATGCAACACATATTTGATTATAAATTGTAAAATAGCGGAATATACAAAATGCTACATTGTGATTCGATCAAGAGACGCCATTTCATGAAATATCTAGATTTGCATATCGATTTACTGATCTACTGAAACAGTTCATAACCAACTGAAAAATAGTTTGACACATGAATAATTTTAATTACCTATATATATTATTATTAATCTTTATTCAATCACATACACTTATAAATTGCATGATATTTAGGCACGCTGTGTTTAAATTAATTTTACAAAATAAATAATGAATGTGCATATAGGTACTATAAATGATATTATGTATAAACCAAAAAAGGACAATATTTTATCTGATTCATTTTTACTATTCGTTCCTGTTTTTATATGCTAAAATCTTATAAGTAGGTACCTATATGTAACAGTATTTTGTGATATATGTGAGTATTTTTGAACTGAGAATTAGGAACATTATGATTATTTTTGTGTAAGAATGTTTTTCATGTTTGTTTCTATTTTGTTGAAAATACTTTTCTGTTTACTAAAAGTACATAATGTTTTGATATCATAGGTTTACTTCATTATCCTTCCTTGGAATTCATATAGCATGAAATAGTTTTTAAGTTGACAACAACTCTGTCATTTGCTATTGTCAAACTAATTAATCACATGTGAAATGGGACCCTGCTTGGTACATAAATAACTATTTTAGTTGAATATTTCTCAGCACACTTTTATTATTTCATTTTCAACTTCTTTTAAGTTTGGCTTTCCATGAGAGCGTCTTTCATTAGGTTGTCAAACAATTCTATTCACACTACCTACTCTTCATTTTCTACTTCTTTTCAGTTTGGCTATCTATGAAAGCGTAGTTTCATTAGTTTTTTAATTACGATAGCTGACCCGGAAACCGTTAATTCGCTTTATAGAATAATTTTTAGGAATTCTTTTTTTAGTTAAATTAATTTATCAACACGCTTTTATTATTTTTTCTACATTCATGCAAAAAACAGAACTTTATTGAACTATATTTAGTGGAAAAAGAAGTTCTTTATTGCACTTAGTGCAATAAAGTTTTTATTGCACTCATCTGTCATTCTACTTCAACGTGCTGTCATCTTGACAAACATTTTCTATAATGCAACTGTGGTTATAGAAACGTCAGTCAAAAATTAATTCTGACAATTAACAGAA
>OU896713.1:49955939-49984552 GCA_918026855.4 Phaedon cochleariae | reverse complement strand
TCTAAAAAATTAGGAGTCCGTAAGACGAGTACATTTTTCTGGCAGTTCTTTTAATTCAATTTCCTAAAGGCAACAAAACTCTGATTATGAATGTTGAGTTCACTTCGACCAAAAAAAAAATTTGAGTATAATTCGGTAAGACAGTGGGCTCACAAAAACATTTCATTTCATAATTCGATAGTACTTACCCAAACTAGCTCACCACCGCAAACCGTTGCTTGCTGTGAGCTCCCTACGTTTTATAAAAAATTATTGAAATCCCCGATTTTTCGGACCTCTGGAAACGAGGCGATGATGTGACTTCAAAACCCTAATACGGAAACAAGGCAATTCCAGACAGAGATGAATGGTACATGATTTCTTACAGAGTGAATTAGCGGGAGATCACAGTTGAAAGAATTAATATATCAGTTGCCTCAGTCTCCGTCCGGCGTTTGGTATTTCCTTTTAACCATGGCGAGATGAGGTTTCTACGTCATAAGAGGGTCCGTTTCCAGAAGGTACTATTATTTATGTCCAAAAATTAAACATTCCAGTTAATTTTCCGATCGAATTATGTCGTCAATCATTATTTATGCATAAAAGGATCATTATGAACATATTTTGAGTTAAAAGTTCTACTAAGGTGTACAGGGTGTCCCAAACTGGATGCGTTCTTATGGGAACACCCCTTATTTGAAGAGATGGAAAAAAATTAACCTAGGTGTCCGGAGCTTAAATTCAATGAGGAAACAACTGGCGCAAACGAGACTATGCTATCCCTTATCGTTTGGCCGCCAGAGGGCTTTTCTCGAAATTCCTTGATTTCTTCAATGCTCCATAACTTTCTCATTAATGAAGATAATTCATTTTGGTGAAAACATTCTCAGAGCACTTTTTTCCATAGAATCTATTGAGATGAGGAAATTTTCTACAGGGCGTTCAGCTTGCTGTGCACCATCCCAAACTCTGTTTTTTTAAATGGGCCACCCTATATATTATGATATTTTTGAGAAGCTCGTAAAATTCTCTAAATTTTGATGTATCACTCGTCATGTTTATCTCAGAAACCATCAGCAACATTACGATTTAAAAATTAAAATATTGTGCCTACAGAAATCAAGATTGCCCTGACTAATGAAATGACATAGGATGCTAACATGTTATGATTAAAACTACAGATCTGAAGTTTCATGATTGAATTACTCATAGTTATCATAATGAATTTATAATTATTTAAAATACAAAGGACAACAACAACAAACCAACAATATTACACTAACACTAAATCCTAACATAAAATTATATGGAACTTAATCAACGATATTGAATGAACATAAACACAAACATGATGAAATTTTGTCAGCAAATGTTCAAATTGTCCCCCATTTTGTTGAAGGCAAATTCTACATCTTTTGGTAACAGCATTAGCTGCATTAATGAGTTGTTTATTTAGAACTCGGTTAAACGCATCTCACAACACCCTTTCTAATTCTTTCCGGCTATTGAAATTATTATTTTTATGACATAAGTCTCTAATTCTACCCCAAAGAAAAAAATCTAAGGGCGTCAGGTCCGGTGACCGGGCAGGCCATTGTATGGGCCCTTGATTTCCCATCCACTTCTCACCAAACTGGACATTGAGGTAATCGTTGATAATCCTTGCACAATGTGCAGGGGCACCATCGTGCTGGAAAACTACTCTGGGTATCAGATTAATAGGAATATCTTCCAAGAACGGTTCAACCTGGTTCCTTGAAATATCCAAATATTCTCTAGAATCCAGCGGTCCATCATAAATATAGGTAAATATGCCCGCACTACTAATCGAAGCTTCGTCGGTCCAAATACAATTCATGGCGGAATCTGGTTCATTTTGTATCTTATTCAAATGCCATACCATGAAGTTCCCAATACGGTTATAGTTTTCATTTCATTTTCATTTTGAATTCCTTGATTTTGAGCATAACTTGCACTGGGTTTGTTGAAAGAACCAAAATTTTGGAGATTATGGGCAAGTCTAGCAAATATATCCCTGGATGGTTGCTGTCGTTCGATATATCTTTAGAAATACAAGTTTTCTGCCGCCTGAGCATTTTTGTTACTTTCTATGTAACATTCAAGCATGTTAACTTTTCGTAATTTTCATACATTCCTTAAAACTCTTCAAAAACCTTATGAATATATTTTATTTCTACCGAAAATACCAAAATATACAACATTATCGAGTTCTACTGTCAATTCTCAACTATTTAAAAGCTGCCAAACAACGAAAACAGAATAATCATGATCACGGCCTACTGCTTCTTTACGTAAAAACTTTAGATCGGTGGTTTCAACTATAACATGTTAGCATCCTATGCGAGATCCTATGTCATTTCATTAGTCAGGGCAATCTTGATTTCTGTAGGCACAATATTTTAATTTTTAAATCGTGATGTTGCTGATGGTTTCTGGGATAAACATGACGAGTGATACACCAAAATTTAGTAAATTTTACGAGCTTCTCAAAAATATCATAAAATATAGGGTGGTCCATTTAAAAAAACTGAGTTTGGGATGGTGCACAGCAATCTGAACGCCCTGTAGAAAAACTCCTCATCTCAATAGATTCTATGGAAAAAAGTGCTCCGAGAATGTTTTTACCAAAATGAATTATCTTCATTAATAAGAAAGTTATGGGGCATTGAAGAAATCAACGAATTTCGAGAAAAGCCCTCTGGCGGCCAAACGATAAGAGATAGCAAAGTCTCGTTTGCGCCAGTGGTTTCCTTATTGAATTCAAGCTCCGGACACCTAGGTTAATTTTTTTCCATCTCTTCAAATAAGGGGTGTTCCCATAAGAACGCATCCAGTTTGGGACACCCTGTACACGCCCATTTGATGAATGCGTAAATCACAATATTGTTGATAGATTTTTCAATTTCTCCACTCGGAGACTTTCCAAATCGCGACATTTTCACAGACTAGATTTCTTTCTGACAACGTGAGATTGAGAAAACTTGACATGAAAGCCATCAAAGATTCGTTCATAATAATTATGGTTGTCATGGTTTCGAATGTTAGGTTCCAGTTTGTCGATGAAAAAGGTTTTTATACATTAATTGAATAGTTGAGGAAAAAAAACTATTAAATTATGCTATTAATTGTCAATTCGACGTCTTGAAGTGGCTAAATATCACCCGTTCCTCTCTATCTGGATGTAACTATCCTTGCGAGTATTCGGTGTATCTCTATGGATATGACAAAGCATCGTCATGTTACACGAAAAAAAAAACGAACATTCGAATTTTTGGTGAATGATCATTCTGAATTTTTGATGGCAGAACATAATTCACCATTTTATCAACTTAGAGAGCCTTATTTAGCGAATTCAACTTGACAGTTCTTTGAGAAAATCCCAAGTCCTGACAAATTCTTAATCCAATCCAGGCAACAAAAGTCGAATTATTAATGTTGAGTTTACTCCGACCCAACAAAAAATCTGGAGTGTAATTCGGTGAAACAATTTGATGAATGCGTAAATCACAATATTGTTGATTAATTTTTTCAATTCCTTCACTCGAAGACTCTCCAAATCGCAACATTTTCACAGACTATATCTTTTGTGACAACGCGAGACTGATGGAAGTTGACAAACACGCCATCAAAGATTCGTTCATAATAATTATGGTTGTCATTGTTTCGAATGTTATGTTCCGTTTTGTCACTGAAAAACTTGGGGCAAAGGATTTTCGCTATCATAATGACGGAATCACAGCGGCTGATGGGATTTTTCATACATGAATTGAATGGTTGGAAAAAAAAAACTATTGGATTAAGCTATTGATTGTCATCGGTCCTCGATAACTGTGCGAAGGTTCCATTTGATTCGACGTTTTGAAGTGGGTCAAATTCACCCATCTATCTCTATCTGGATGTAACTGTCAGGTTATTAGAAGCAGGAACGAACATTTGAATTTTAGGTGAAGGATCATTTCGAGTTTTTGGTGGCAGAAATCATTCACCATTTTATTCACTTGGAGAGCTTTTTTTAAACCGAATTCAACTTGACAGTTCATTGGGAATTTTGTTGCATGGAAGTCATATGAAAAAATCGCTTCCTAAGAAATAACGAGTCCGTAACACGAGTAATTTATCCTGACAATGTTTTTCGATTCAATTTTTTTAAAGGCAACAAAACTCGAATTAAAAATGATAGCTTTACTTCTACCCAAATGAAAAGCTTGAGTGTTATTCGGTAAGACAATTTGATGAAGGCATTAATCACAATATTATTCACTACACTGTTTTACCACTAACCAAACCGGTTTTTTTCAACTTTTCGACACGTGTTTCGCTAACTATGTTAGCATCTTCAGGACAAGATTAAAACTAAATATCCTATTCTAGTGTACTGCTTATATACTAGGTATATGTTCACCCAACTGTGAAAAATACTAACTGTCAAGTTAATGTTTGTCATGGTTGAGTTCACATGTTAATCTTAATTTTTATTTCACTAAACTATATATATAGAGGGCTATATGGAATAGGTCCATTATCCTTATTCATTACTCTATTACTATTCTTAAATATCTCTAAGCTTTCATATGCGTCTAGTTTTCTAATGTTATTAACTTGCTTAACTAATTTGAGGTTAGTAATATGTGTGTTATGATTGTGATTGAACATATGTTCGGCTACACAAGATTTATCTAACCTGCCATATTTTAAATGGGCTATGTGTTCTTTGAACCTTGTTTCTATGGGTCGCCTGGTCCAAACATTAACTTGACAGTTAGTATTTTTCACAGTTGGGTGAACATATACCTAGTATATAAGCAGTACACTAGAATAGGATATTTAGTTTTAATCTTCTCCTGAAGATGCTAACATAGTTAGCGAAACACGTGTCGAGACGTTAAAAAATCGGTTTGGTTAGTGGTGAAACAGTGTAGTGTATTATCGTGCCAAAGGTTCCAGTCTTCGATATAACAATATTATTGTTCATAGATTTTTCAATTTCTCCACTTGAAGACTCTCCTATTGAACTACTGAATTATGCTATTTTCAATTTCTTCCGACTTCTTGGAGTTGGTCAAAATCACCCGTCTCTCTCTATCTGGATGTAACTATCCATACGAATACTTGGTGTGAGACACTGCCATGTCTCTATGGATATAAAAAAGCATTGTCAGGTCATTCGAAGAACGAACATTTGAATTTTTGGTGAAGGATCATTTTGAATTCTTGGTGGCAAAACATCGTTCACCATTTTACCCACTTAGAGAGCTTCTCTTATCGTATTCAACTGGACAGTTCATTGAAAATTTTGTTGCATGGAAATCAAATGAGAAAATCGCTTTCTAAAGAATTACAAGTCTGTAAGACGAGTAATTTTTTCTGGCATTATTGTAATTCAATTTTCTAGAGGCAACAAAACTCGAATAATAAATGTTAAGTTTACTTCGACCCAAAAGAAAGCTTGGGTGTAATTCGGTAAGACGATTTGATGAATACGTAAATCACAATTCATATTGTTTATAGATTCTTCAATTTCTCCACACGAAGACTAGAAAGAAGATTAAATTGCCGCCGAAAAAGTTAGGGCATTTGTTTCGTTGTTATAATGAAAAAATCACAGCCTGCATATTTTCATATCACTTGGAGCGCACAAAGAGAAATCCCTACAATGTTGGGGAAGGAAGAGAAAGTAAGTATTTTTTTCACCTTTTGAAGATTAGGAGTTCTCAGAAATACTTCCTCAGGCAATGAATTCCAGAGCTTCGCAGTTCTATAGACAAACGAGTTCTGATAAAGTGCTGTTCGACATGTTTTGAGGTTGACAATGAAATGATGTGCTGACTGGGCTTGTCGACTTCGTCTGGCTGGTATTGTTAGTGATGAAATGAGAGCAGATAATTCCGATGAACATTTCCCGTGGAAGTATCTGTGGGAAAGCAATAGGTCATCGACCTTTCTTCGGTATTTCAATGATGTCAAAGTGTTAGTGAGGTGGCATCACCCACAAGAGGAATGACTCTTCTCTGGATGGAATCTGAGAGCATCAGCGTATATTTGGGTGCTGAACCCCATGTGCGGGAACACTATTCTAGAACACGTCGGATCTGTGCTTGGTAGATCATGAGAAGCTGTGGAGGTGTAAAGTAGCTTTTCGCATGGAACAAGAATCCGAGTTACGTGAAGCAGCTTTGGCGATGAATCTGACATAATTATCCCATGAAAGAGAAGTGCTGATGAAGATACTGAGCATAGATATAGTGGACTCGGTGGGAATGGTGGTACCAGACAATGTTATGTGGACATTGTCTTTATTGATGAGTTCTACTTTCTCTCAGAAAAACCCTTACCTTCGAGGAAGCCCGGTATAAATAGATATAGGCAAGTCGTGGAAACCATTCATTATTCTCGAAGTGGTCCATAATTCTACAAATGAAGAAAACAAGACAAGGAGAAGAACAGGAAAACAAAGGCACTATTGGCAAGGTGACGATTCCGATACGGCACCTGGTGGGCAAATTTGAACCAGTTTAGGACGTAATTCAAGGTCATGTTTGTTATTGTGTTCAGTGGGTTTCATATTTTATGAATACCATTCAACAAATTACGTTAATTTTCTCTTCTTGTGTCTCTTGAGTACAAGACATGAACTTTATATCAATTGCCTGATCAATTCTATATCATTTTATAAATTAGTATCAACAAATCTCTGATAATACGCGAAATCAACTGTGTTTGGTTGCTGGTTGAACTAGTAGAAGGTTCCAATGGATAAATGTAGGACCATATGTCCTCTAATATGAATTTCCTGCACTCAAGAAGTCTTTTCTGATAATGAAAAATCAGTTCAGTTGAATGGAAAAAATGGATAAACGTTGAGAATCCAATATGAGTTTGAAAACTGGATGTATGCAGCTCCAACAAAAACTTCCTACCTTTCTTCAATTCATTGGTCCAATAATGATAACAATAAGGTAAATTTTTGATTCATTGATTTATATTTATTACTAATGAATAACTCTTATTTGCAGTGCCTATCTGAGAGAGAACATGATTGAAAAAATCAACAGTTCATACCTATTTTGTTTATGGGGAAATGTCTCCAGGATTTGGAAAAATAGGTATGGTTGTTTTTCTTTCAAATATTTATATGAGAAAAATAAAGAAGCAAGCTGGGCAAGAAAAAAGACATTATGAACATGTGCAGGTGGGTAATTTATGGTTTTATTTGTAATGCTTGACTCATATAAAAATCTTGTTCATGACATCCTTCCTAGGCCTCCATAGATTCCTATTTTGTAGTATCATTTTTGTAGTAAAATAGCCAATGCAGATTGCATGTACTTCCAAAATGATTAAGTTAAAATACAGCTCCCAATTACATTCATATGAGCAAAAACAGTAGCATATTTTATAGATATATAATAACCCTGGTGTACTAGTTATCTTTGAGTACAATACGATATAAACGCAGATATATTATTTCAATTACTTTTATTCAGACAGATGCTCTGACAAACGTGAAAACATTGACTGATACTCGATTTCTTTTTCTACCATACGTTTAATTTTGCATTTAGTTAAAGAGATGACTCCGTTAACTTCCACAATCTCCAACCTCCAACCGAAGTAATACATTTACAGGCCGTATAAGCTTTCCATCAGCTGATGTTATTTCCACACTTCTAATTTGATTATCTTTTCCTGGAAAGATCTTGCTTACTCTAGCTAATTTCCAACTTTTTCTTGGACTAGGGCTGGGAATAGCAACCTCGTCCCCAATTTCCAAAGGAGATGTTTTTGCATGCCATTTTGCTCGCTTCTGTAAAGACGGTATATATTCTTTAATCCAGCGTTGCCAGAACTTTTCCGCCATAACTTGGGCCATCCTCCATTGCTTTCTACCGAATAAATCATTATTTCCAAATTTCCCAGGAAGATTTTCAGTATTTGCTGTTCCAATCAGAAAATGCATCGGAGTCAGAGCTTCTAATTGATCTCCTGGATGATTGGAAACATAACTTATTGGTCGAGAATTTACTATGCTCTCTGTTTCCAATAACAAAGTGTGTAAAAGTTCTTCTGAAGGATGACTTTCATTCAATATTAGATATAAAACTGTTTTGACTGATTTAACTAGTCTTTCCCACGATCCACTCATGTGGGGTGCACCTGGTACTTGAAAAATCCATTTTGTCTTGTGCTTCAATAATTCATTTTGTAATTTGTTTTGATCCATATCGTCTAAACATTTCTTCATTTCGTTTTCCGCTCCCACAAAGTTTGTACCATTATCAGAATGGATTTCTAATGGTTTTCCTCTTCTGGCTATGAACCTTCCGATGGCCATCAACGCTGAGTCTGTGGACAATGAATTTGCAATTTCTAAATGGACTGCCCTCGTATTCAAACATGTGAAAAGAGCACCATAGCGTTTCTCTATTGATCGTTTAACTTTTACTAGGATCGGACCAAAATAATCCAAGCCACAATAACTGAATGGTCTAACAAACTGCTGCAGACGATATTCTGGCAATGGAGCCATTTCTGGTTGTACAGGTTTTGCCCGTCTATTCTTGCAAAACTGGCAATTTCGAATGACATTTTTAACAGATTGTCTGAGAGTAACTATCCAAAAAGTTTGTTTCAAGTTATTAACTACTGTTTTATGTCCAGTATGATGGATTCTTTCATGATAATGCTGTATCAATAGCTGTATCACTCTTTCTTTCTTCTCCGATGGTAGAATTATTGGAAATTTTGTATTGAACTCCACATCAGCATATTTTATTCTGCTATCCATTCTCAAAATTGAATTTTCATCTAAAAACGGCGATAACTGATATATAGGTGAGCTCCTATCTACTTCATCTTTTTTACTCAATGCTTTAATTTCCTCCATAAAATGACGTTGTTGAATTCCTTTCCAAACTATTGCTTCCGCTATGTTAATTTCTTCCACCGATAATGTTCCATGATATGAAGTTTCCTTCTGTGAATACGTGCTCTTCAAATTCTCGATATATCGCTTTATCCATGCAACTGTATGAAGGAATCTAGACCATTTTGAGAATCTTGCTGAATCTGGTAATTCCAAAATCTGTATAGTAGATAATAAACATGCTACTTCTGAAGGTCCCGGCATCGAATTTTCAATTCGTACAGTACATTTTGGCCAGTTCTCGATTCGTTGTTTCAAAAATGCAGGACCTTGAAACCACATTCCGTCTGGCATTAATTCTAAAGAATTTCCTCCTTTTGTAGCCAAGTCAGCAGGATTCATTGATGAAGGTACCCATCTCCAGTCTTCGATTTTGGTTAATTCCGTGATTTCCTGAACCCTATGTGCTTCATATTGTTTCAGTCGACAGGTTTTCGAATTCAACCATTTCAACACTATCTCAGAATCAGTCCACCAACAAGTTCGAATGATAAAATAATTGGTTTCTTTTTGAATGAGATGCCCTAATCTAGCAGCAATTACAGCACCTTGCAATTCCATTCTTGGTATGGACGTAACTTTATTCAAAGGTCCCAATTTACATTTAGATGATACAAAAGATATTTCTGCAGATTTCTTCAGTTTGTAGTATGCGACTGCACAATAGGCCCTCTATCGCTTGCGTCACAAAATACATGTAATTCCACTTCATCAGGGTCTATTTTGAAATACCACCGAGGTATTTTGAAATTCTCAATTTTCTGCACGTCCTCACACCATCTTTGCCATTTCTCATTGAGTTCATTTGGAATTTCTTCATCCCATTCCAAGCTCTGTCTCCAACATTCTTGAAAGATCAATCTACCCTTAACAACAAGTGAAGATATGAAACCAATAGGATCAAATATAGTCATGACAAGTTTCAAAATTTTTCTTTTTGTTGGTTTCTGATCGTTTTGTGATGTCTCAGTTGGAGTTAAATTCAAGTTTAAGTTGAATACAAAAACATCTGTATTGATATTCCAATATAGACCTAAAACTCTCTCTAAATTCTTGGTATCTAAATTCAGCAAAGAATTTTTCTTGGATCGATACTCTTCTGGGATACTATCTGTAATATCTTTTGAATTACTCAACCAGTTCACCATTTGAAATCCTCCTCTTCTGTGAACTTCGATTACATTCTTCACAGTCATGATAGCTTCTTCGAGAGAGTTTTTGCAATCAAGGTAGTCGTCTACATAATGTTGTTTAAGCATTATTCGCATTATATCAGGATACTGGTCTCGCAGTTGACTCGCATTGAAGTTTTTTACGAATTGGGCAATTGATGGGGAGCAAACTGCGCCAAAGATCATTGCTCTCATCTGATAGATATCTGGTTCTCTATTTCTATCCATTCCCCTGAAAAGGAATCGCTGACAAGCTCTATCTTCTTTTTGAATAAGGACTTGGTGGAACATTTCTTTTATGTCTCCACAAAATGCATATCTCCCTTCTCGAAATCTCCACAAAACTGACACCAGCAATGGGTAGAAATCTGGGCCAGTCAATAAAAAATCATTCAAACAAACTCCAGAAACTTTGGCAGCTGCGTCGAATACAAATCGAAATTTACCAGGCTTATTTACATTCAGAACACCAAAATGAGGCAAATACCACACTCTACCATTATCGCTTTGTTTATCAACTTGTATTCTCTCTGCATAACCTTTTTCTATATATTCTTTAATTGTATTACAATATTTCTCTGCAAAATCTGGGCTCTTGTCCATTTTCTTTTCCATACATTTGAGTCTATTGAAAGCAGCATTTTTAGTTTCCGGGAATATAACATGTTCTCTTCTCCAGGGCATACCAATTTCGAAATGATTTCCAGTTCTTCTTATCGTTTTTTCATAAATCTCTAGAGCTTTTTTATCTTCTTCTGAATATTCTGTCATATCGTTTGATCTATATGCATTCTCCATTCTGAAATTATCTTCTATTAGCTCTTGCAAATCATTATCTCCATGTCTGCATAAATTCACAATCGCGACTATATTTTCTTGATTTGACTGTGCATATGGTCCATGAATGACCCAACCAAGACGAGTTCTGCTCAGTACCGGTTGATCATATCTGGGTTGAATCACTTCAATGCTAACTATCAGAGATGCGTTATCTTGTCCAATTAGTAACTTTGGTTTTGCATTTGCAACCAGTTCTAATACAGAGGGATCAATATAACTGTATTTAGATTTGAGGTAGTCTATATTTAGTTTCTGTTCTGGTAAACACAAATTCCTAATAGTTCTAGCATCTCTGATCTGATATAGTTTCTTGTTATCATTTGGTTGTGAAATTTCAAAATTAACTAACATTGAATTATCATCTTGATGACTGATATTGTTTGCCCACTGCAGACAGATGGGTGTTTTTTGACCTAGTAGCCTGAGTTCTTCAATAATTTCAGAGTCAACTAGAGTAATTGTTGATCCTTCATCAAGAAGTGCATGTGTTTCGATGCATGTATGATCACTAGCTAACCTGACTCTAGCTATCTTCAGAATTGAAGATCGATTTTTCAAAAATGCTACTACCTCCTGTCTCGATTTCTCATTTTCTATCAACTCTTCTGTTTTCTCCAATTTTGACTTTTCAATTTTTGCGAATCCTACCACTTCGTTTTCAGATTGGTGATCTTTATCTCCCATGTTTGCGAAATCTTCATGAACGAGACGATGATGTCTTCGTTTACAAGCATTGACATTGCACAGAATTTTGCTATAACATTTCTTAGCTAAATGTCCAAATTTCAGGCAGCGAAAACAGTATCTGTTATTTTGAACAAATGTCTTCCTCTCCTCAACATTATATTTCAGAAAAACTTCACATTCGCTCAATCTATGATAATCTTTATCACAAAGAATACAACAACTGGGGAACGAATTTTCAACAGCATGGAAGAATCCTCTTCTTTCAAGTTGTTGTCCGCTGTTTTTCTTCGTTAAATGATTTTGGGCATTCGAAACTTGACTAGGAATGCTTACTTCCATCATCATCTGTACTTCTGATTGTACCCATTCCGCAAAATGTTCCAAATTTGCCGTCACATTTTCACGACGTTTCACCAATTTTTCTTGCGCCCATGATCTCTTGGGATTGCTTGGTAATTTTCCTTCCAATTTCAATAACAATTCAGGATTTTCCAAATATTTACCAGATCCTACATTCTTTATAGAAATTACCATATTTGATACAACGTTGGAAAATTGCATAAAACTCTCTAAAGAATCTTCTTTGAGATTACCAAAACGTTTAGCTTTCTCAATTTGATTTATAATAATCCATTCTTCTCTACCAAAGTTCAATTTCAAATTATTTATTATATTAGTAATATTATCCGGGCTACATAATGATTCTTTCACAGCTTCACGAGCACTTCCTTTCAGACATCTCTGCAGGCGATACAAATTATCAGAATCAGATATTTGCTTCTCTTCAGTAGTTCTGTGAAACTCTTTCAGCCAGAAAGGAAATTCTGATATATCACCACTGAAATCTTCTAGTGATCTGACGGACTGTTTTGTCACAATTTTATTTAAATTCATATTTAAATCTTTCATGCATTCCACCAATGTTCTCGAAATATTATGATCTTGTTGATGAGATGTATGATTTTCTCGCTCTGTATTTTCTAACCAGGCATTTACATATGACTTACAGTTCATGTCATCAGGAGGGAGGTGAATATCATTTTTTTCTTCATTGAATTCTAGATCTCTCACGCTAGAATGTGATCGTCTGATAGATTTTTCTTCCTCAGCTAGTTGAGCCATCTCCAACTGCAACAATCTCTTCTCTACCTCAATTTTTCTTGCTTGGATTTCTTCTAGTCTACTATGATTACTCACACGAGATAAGGCTACAGACTTAACAGATAAAGTCTTGTTCTCAGCTATAGATCTCTCAAGGACATGGCTGTGGATCTCCTGGACTTCTGAAACTTGTAATGCATTCCCAAGAAACCCTTCTATATTCTCAGCGCCAAGCCTTTGAGGAGGAACCCCGAAATTCGCTCTTTGACTACGTCGTCTATTTTCTTCTGACATCACGGTTTTTTCAAATTGTCTTTTCTGGGCAACTGGGCTTAGCTCGAAGGACCACTTGTACTAGTTATCTTTGAGTACAATACGATATAAACGCAGATATATTATTTCAATTACTTTTATTCAGACAGATGCTCTGACAAACGTGAAGACATTGACTGATACTCGATTTCTTTTTCTACCATACGTTTAATTTTGCATTTAGTTAAAGAGATGACTCCGTTAACTTCCACACCTGGTACAAGCAGGTCATTGTAGGTAGCTTACTTCATAGCTTGAATTGAATCTTTGAACATACATAGAAGTGACACAATCTGTTTCTATTTGAATATTTGGATGATGTAATAGCTAATAGATATGGTTTGTTTATAGTAGGTACTAACATTTCTTCAATTTTTCAGCAGGGGAGGAGTTGCCATCCAGGGTATCTTACAATTGAGTGCAAATAGTTACACAAATTGAAACCAAAACCCAGATTCCTTGAAGTTGAATTCAGATATCACTGATTATTTGGGTACTTGAACATATCCATGACATTTCAAATTGTATCTTGGAAAAATGTATTCATAATTTTACTGCTTGTATTTTATTATTAAACTGTATTTATTCATAAGTAAAAGTTCTACTTTTTTTCTGTTTTGTAATGTTTTATTGTAGGTTTTCAAAATTCATATTTCAATTCCACAACTACCTCAATCAACACCTCATTCTTTTTTGATGCAATTTCAAAGTTTCACTTCATAATCTTTACTGATTCCTTTTAAAATAGGTACCTACCAGGTAGATACTTACTTTTGCTCATTGTTAATTTATTTCTACATAAATGAAAGTCCTGGATTTCAAATTCATTTATAATTGTAAATTTGTATGAAGGTATCTCATAAAATAATTCAGGGAAAAACAGTATACATGAGCACTGAGGGAAGGAGTATACTGGAAGATCCATCTATTTGTAGGTACTTCTTTCTGGACTTCTTAGGAGTGGCATAAGTACAGAAAAACACATGTTATGTCAATATACTTTCATTTTCGAAGATTATTATTAATTCAGTTCCAAAATATACAAAACATAATAATGAACTATACAGATTGATATGATAGATATTTTCAATTAGATGAATTTAGGATTACAAAATGATATCAAATCACAAAATTAATGATTTTATACTGTGTAAATACATTAACTGAAATCCTAGGTCATTTGATCAATGTTTTATGTGGTGGAATTCCAAATTATTCAATGATTGCATCAATATGGTAAAAAAAACTAGCTTTACAAGATATTACA
This sequence comes from Phaedon cochleariae, assembly GCA_918026855.4. Taxonomy (NCBI): domain Eukaryota; kingdom Metazoa; phylum Arthropoda; class Insecta; order Coleoptera; family Chrysomelidae; genus Phaedon; species Phaedon cochleariae. The sequence goes on along the minus strand of OU896713.1, from coordinate 49,970,250 downwards.
TGAATTCCAAGAAGAAAACCCAGTCTAGGATGCCACCTACCTCAACTCTAAGTATATTAGGAATATTCACATTATGAAAAGTGTGTTTGTTATATGGATACAATTCACACACATGGCACATAGGATCATGACAATTTGCTGTTATTGCAGTGGAGCACCATAATATATATGAGGTATGGAAGTTGCACTGTAAACAATCCTCAAAGCCTGGAAGTAATATTGTTGAAGAAAGGCCATTGATAGTTGTATCTACTATTAAATCCACAGAAATGTCAGGATGCCTTTGGTGTTGAATTATTTCTTGGTTTAGACTCATTAGAGCTGGTTGCTGCTGTTTTCTATTGTATGGATCAATTGCACATGATTCTGGTGGCTATAATATTTAGCACAAAATAGTCGAATGAGTTATAACACATTGTTTATGCTTTGGTTTAGGGATGGTTTTCAATATGTTCACAGAAGGCTTTTCACTGTTGAAAAAGTTCACTCCTGGTATCACCATTTGTGGTCTGCAGGATCCTTTTGCTTGAAGAGTGGAGTTATAGAGGTATGATGGTGAATATATCAGCTTCTGATGATGGTGGATATGCTTGTGATCTTTGATATCCCATGAAGCTGTCCCACAGAAATGCACTGGTTTGAAGAAAGCTCAGACTATTTGGTCCACGATTCAGTCAGTAGGTAACAGTTATTTTCCTCACATCACGATGAAATATCAAGAATAAAATGTATGCAAATCTCAAGAAATTTTGTAAACAAACTACACACTCTTTGCCGCCATCTTGTTTTGAAACAGCGCCCCCAACGGTCGATCACCTTGCCAATTGGGCAGCACCCTGCCCAGAGCTGCTCCTCCGCTGAGGAAGATGATCACCGACTCCCGCCTGTGCCGACCGAAAATGGCGGGCAACATCCTTCAAATGGTCACCACCGAGTATCTTTATTATTATTATCGGAGAGTACAAGCGTATCAAGATCGCCTGTGAGGGTGAAATTATGTTTGTAACAACGGACAATTCACAAAATTCATTTTGGCTACAGTCGAAGCCACATTCACATATTTGGGCGATAGAAAATGCTCACGCTGTACATACGTAGAGAACATTTTCAGCAAAACTTCTCGTCGAATGTTAGGGCTGAGCTTTTCGATGGTATGCTCATCGGGTCATTATTTTTTCCACCCCAATTGTCAGGTGAACATCATTCAGAATTTCATCGGAACAATTTGCCCCAATTACTTGAAGATGGGATTCCGAATGTTAGACAGGCAATGTGGTTTCTACACGATTCAGTTCTCACACATTTCAGACGAGCAGATCTGTAACAGCAGATCGCGAATATTTGAATAACGTGTTTCCCAATGAAATAGGGCGTATAATGAGCCAATTTCTTGGCCCGGAGCTGAATCATTGCGATTTCTTCCTTTGCGTCAATTGAAAAATTTGGTGTGTAGTTACGGAGAAGTGGATACCGTGAAAGAATTCAGACAGAGAAAAGAAAATACTTGTTGAGTTGTTTGTGGGCAAAGAGATAGTATAGTAGGTAGTTCCAAGATAGTAGTCATATTCCTTGTGAATATACCAGGACCGTACCAATTTTTGCCACCAAGAAAATAAAAACGAAATCGGCATTTTTTCAATTTCCCCCTGTATCTCTGGAACGAATGAAGATATCAAAATTCCGAATGCGCCATTTTGGGTTTCGCTAAAATCGAACCCGTAACATGTATCATGGGTTATCAAACTCGGCCTATGGACTCGTTTGACAACTTTCTCATCTCATATCGTAATATGAGTCATTACGATACTCGTATCGTGAATATCTATTCCAGCAAAACTTTTCGTTGAATGTTGGAGTTGGGCTTGTTGATGATATGCTTATCGGGACATTCTTTCTTCCACCTTGATTGTCAGGTGAACATCATTTAAATTTTTTTCGGAATAATGGGCCAATTTCTTGGCTCCTTCGATCGGGTCAATTAAAAAACTTGGTGTATCGTACCGAAGAAGTATACACCGTGGAAGAATCTAGACAGAGGAAAGAATACACTTGTGCAGTTGTTGGTGGTCAAAGAGAAAGTACAGTAATCACAAGACAGTAGTGATAAATCTTGTGAATATACCAGGGCCGTAATAGGGCCAAGAGTTTCTGAACTTTGTTGTTTTGCAATGTTTTTGTGGACGATTTTTGGTGATATTGTCGATTTTGATGTGTTCTACATCCTGGTACAAAAACGCCCCACCCTCGAGACTATGATATATGCGTCGTAGTCGAATGCCTGATAAGAAACAAACACACTGGGAAAACAGTTCGCAACTCGAAGCGAAGATTAAAAATTTCAACCTCAGCAACATTTTTGACGGAGACAGCAGTGTCAATATAAATTTGAAATAGACAAGTGACATATCGAAGACTGGCACGATAATACACTACACACTGTTTACCACTAACCAAACCGATTTTTCACACCTCGACACGTGTTCCTTCTCCTGAAGATGCTAGCATAGTTAGCAAAACACGTGTCGAGGTGTAAAAAATCGGTTTCGTTGGTGATTAAACAGTGTTTTGTGTAGACAAATGATATTTATGGTGATTAGATTAGATTAGATTGGATTTGGAATAGGGCCTTCGGGCTATCTGCCTCCACACTGCGACCTTTTCAGATCTTTTGTGTCTGCCCTCAAAATCGATTAGAGTTCTTCGGCTAGCCCCACCTTCTCTATGAGACTTCATAGGCTAGCTTTCAGATCTCCTGTGCATCTCTGGGCTCCTGCTTTTTCCTCACCCAGCGCAAGGAACCTTAGTCTTGACAAACCCTTACAGTGGCAAAGTATGTGTACTGCTGTTTCTTCCTCTTCTTGACAGAACCTGCACAGCAGTTCTTCAGTCAGACCTATCGTACTCATGTGTTTGTTGAGCCTACAATGCCCTGTGAGAAGTCCCACTAGTATTCAAGTTGAACTTCGTTTCTGGCTTAGTAGATATTCTGTGAATGTTGGCGATGATTTTTTAATAAACTCTTTAGCCTGTCTCATTCCTGGCGAGATGTTCCACCATTCTTGAGATTTGGTTTGCATCTATGATTTGATACTAGTCTTTTATATAGCTTTCGCAATACCACAGAAGGGTTCTGGGCCATTGAGAGCTTTGTTTGCTCCTGCTCGGGCAAGTGAGTCTGCCTCTTCATTGCCCTCGTACCCTGTATGTGCTGGTACCCATGCTAGAGTCAATCTGTTCTGACTGACCAGTGCATTTAGGGTTTCTGAGCAGTCCCATACTAGTTTTGACTTAACTTGCATAGAGTCGACTGCTTTGATTGCCGCCTGGCTATCTGAATAGATTGCAATGGTTTTGCCTTTAAACTCTTGCCTTATCAATTCTTCCACGCAATGATGTATTGCAATAATTTCTGCCTGAAACACCGTCGCGTATTTGCCTAAGCTCAGTGAGATTCTTGTCTTTGGCTTGGCCCCATAAATACCAGCTTCTGATCGTTCATCAGTTTTGGAGCCGTCCGTATAGACAGCAATGTCTGCATTGATGGGAGGTCCTTCCTTCCATGCCTCTCTGTCCGTTATACTTATTTTAAAAGTTTTTTCAAAGCTACATTTTGGAATTATGCCATCCGTTGGCATCCCCGTGCGCGTTGCTTATGGGTCCTTGACCCCTTGAGAATCTACTCACGACTGCTCTGGCTTCACCTTGAATATATATTTGTAGTGGTGGTAGGTTCAAGGGGACCTCTAAAGCGGCTGTTGGAGTAGTTTTCATTGCACCAGTGGCACTCAAGCACGCTCGCCTTTGAATAGCACTGAGCCTTCGAATCACTCCAGCCTGTTGTGTCTTTGGCCACCAAACTACTGACCCATATGCTATCATAGGCCTGATGACGCTGGCATAGAGCCATGTGGTCATTTTTGGTTGCAGTCCCCATTTTTTTCCGCACATTCGTCTGCACATATTGAAGGCTACTGTACTTTTTTGAACAATTTTTTGTAGGTGTTGATTCCATGTTAACATATGGTCAAAGATGACTCCTAAGTATTTTGCCTCTAGGGCGAACGGAATTTCTACCCCGTTGAGTACTGGTGACTTTAATCCTTCCAGTACTCTCTTTTTCGTGAAATTCACTATAGCAGTTTGATGAGGGTTCACGGTGAGTTCCTCCTCTTTACACCAATTGTCAATTATGTTTAGAGCGGTTTGTGTGAGGCAGGTCGTCGGCATATCCTAGGCAATAATATGGTGATTAAGAAATCTTCAAATCTTCACCTAAATTGCTATTCGCGGTCGCCAATATCATGACATTGCGAGGACACTCAAAACTACGGGAAAACATCCCAACTCCTGGGCATAGATTGGAACATAGACATGTTTTCCGTAGTTTTTAATGTCATCGCAACGTCATCTTATAATCTTGGCGACCGCGAATGGGCGACTGAATTTGAAATCACAGCGTCAGAGTGGTCGTATCCCAGACGGCACCTCATATTCCTGGAATATGCCTACTACATCCAATTTTCCAATGAATATTGCATTATCTCTGAAGTATTCCATGAATATGTGCATAATCTGATATCCTCAAAGAATATTCCTAGAATATATTTTTCGAATATTCATCAGATATCCCCAAAGAATATTCCCTGAATATGTTTTTCGAATATCCATTGAATATGCTTTTCGAAAATTCCAGGAATATTTCCAAAGCAGATTTTCGGAATGTCGACCTATCCCGAATGGACACGACACGAGTCTGTCGGTCATCGCCTTTTGTTCCACATTAATCCACAAAACATTTTTCTAATTTTGAGATGGGTGTAACTACCCACCTCAATTTTCATCACTAAATCACCACTTGAAATTTTTCTCTGTTATTTATATACACCCTGTAGATGCCCATAATTTTTTTCAGTACTTACCTATATCTACCCATCTGTCAGATGGAAAATCCAGGAAATATTCGTGTTGTTGAAGATACAGACGTGACAAAGGAATGAATAATCGATTGAAATCAGCTGATTAACTCAGATGTTGACAAATTCAGTAGGTATCTAGTTCTTTCAACTTTTGTAGCACGCCCAAAGCAAAGGTGAGTGAATTCATAAATTTTTTATATTCTAGTATTTGCTTTGTTATAATCATTGCAGATCCTGTTGAATTCATCACCGCTACCGGTCAAGAGAAGAAGAAAATCATATGATATATAAAGTGCGAGCTTCAAGTATTTTACAAACCTACATCCTGTATGTTGATTTCTATCCTTTACATAATGAATTTCATTTTATGTGAATATTTCATTCTAGTAATGATTGCAAATCATATTCTTTGCATATACAAGAAATATATTCCTAGTATGGATGTCCATACCGGATACTTGGCAGTGTATATTGGACATCTATAAGTTTATTGTCGGGATGTCCATTGTGGCGACAAATATCGAGAGAAGTAAAATGAGAAGAAGGAAATCTGAATACATCTGTCAGAATTCATAATGTAATATAGGTTATATTCATTCAATAGGTCGCGTGCACGAAGACCGACCCTGGAGGCAAAATATTGAAACACAACCTCATTCTTCTGTGAATTATTGAAACACAACCTCACTTTTTTATTTGGTTACAGAGGAATCAAAAGGTTGAAATAGTTTTTCACAATATTTTGGCATACGAATCGTGTTTCTTGCGTTATTCATTAATTCAAGCATGCCTTCGCATTGTGCTGTTGTACAATGCACAAAAAATGCAGCAAGAGACTAGGGAATATGATTTTTCAGGTGAATAGTAATCTCACATAGTTAGCATTATGAAATGTTGTCATTCCTTATTAAAATTCGTTCTGCCTTCTGCCACTTCTGCAATACAAGCTAATGCTGCTAATAGATTGAAAATGTCTACAACAAACACGATCGTCAGCATGTCAGACCAGTCCTACCGATTGATTGCATGAATCCAATCTTCTTGCATTATTCTAGAAATTTCAGGTATATTTCTATTAGCTGATCCTATTGCAGAAGGAATTCCGATGAGAAATCAGAGAAATAACCAAATTTCAAAAATGAAAACTATGTGAGTGACTATAGTAGGTACTTACTTTTGAATCATAATGTACCATCCGGATTTCTTCATCTTCCGCTGTAGTTTTTGTGCATTTTACAACAGCACAATGTGATGGCATTAGCGAATTGATGAATAGCGGAAAAATACGATTCATATGCCAAAATAATTGTGGAAAACTATTTCGATCACTTGTAAACAAATATGTTTTGCCTCCAGGGTCAGTCATCTGACAGTTCTTGCACGCGACCTATGGGTTGCGTGCAAGAACTGTCAGATGACCGACACTGGAGGCAAAATATTGAAACACAAACGTCACTTTACTTATTTGTTTACAAGTGATTGAAATAGTTTTTCAAAATTATTTTGGCATACGAATCGTATTTTTCCGCTATTCATCAATTCGCTCATGCCATCACATTATGCTGTTGTGAAATGCACAAAAACTGCAGCGGAAGACGAAGTAATCCGGTTGGTACAATATGTTTTAAAAGTAAGTACCTACTATAGTCACTCACATATAGTTTTCATTTTTGAAATTTGGTAATTTCTCTGATTTCTCATCGGAATTTTTTCTGCGATAGAAGCTAATAGAAATACATCTGAAATTTCTAAAATAATGCCAGAAAATTGGATTCATGCAATCAATCGGGAGGACTGGACTGACATGCTGACGATCGTGTGTGTTGTAGACATTTTCAATCTATTAGCAGTATTAGCTTGTATTGCAGAAGTGACAGAAGGCAGAAGGAATTTTAATAAGGAATGATAACATTTCATAATGATAACTATGTGAGATTACTATATTTACCTGAAAAATCATATTCCTTAGTCTCTTGCTGCATTTTTTGTGCATTGTACAACAGCACAATGCGAAGGCATGCCCGAATTGATGAATAGCGCAAAAAACACGATTCGTATGCCAAAATATTGTGAAAAACTATTTCAATCCTTTGATCCCTCTGTAACCAAGTAAAAAAGTGAGGTTGTGTTTCAATAATTCACAGAAGAATGAGGTTGTGTTTCAATATTTTGCCTCCAGGGTCGGTCATCGTGCACGCGACCTATTCATTTGTTTTGGTGGACTTTTATGGTCAATTCCAGTATTGATCATTCCAGAATTACGTCATTTGACAGGTTGCTGAGGGGCAAACATAGTATTTTGTCAAGATTTGTCATATGAAACCAGAATTAGTGGGATCGTTTTCCTTGGAATCCGAGTTGGAACCAGAAAGAATTTCATAATTTTGTTTGGTGAAACTGTTATCATATTGTGGATGTGGCAGGGATGGCCAGGGCTTGCCAGGGCTATGCTCATCAAAGGTAACCTAACCGATAGTTTGTGTGCCCCTCAAGAAACCATGTCAAAATCACGTGTTCTAGAATGATCAATTCAAAAGTTGAGTTATGCCTCAGTTTCCAGCTTTATATGGCCTTCACGTTACAAAGTGAGTTCTTATTATTATTTCTGTGTCTATCCAGGTGTTTCTAATTGCGAATTGTTACGATAACATAACATATTTCTTGAATAGGTGGGTGGAACACCCTTCACCAGAATGAACAGAAGAAAAAGGATTTGGAATACGTTCTTCCGACGTACCTACTATAAAATAGAAAAATTATATCGGATGTTGACAAACTCTTGAATGATACGACGAACAGATGATGTGTGGGCAGGAATCATTGACAATTTCACAGTTTAAGGAATTTTCATCATGGGTCCAAATATCTTGCCTAATAGACTAAAACTGACGATAATAATTTATGGAACACCTTATTCTGAACATGTGGCTCATGCATGATGAGGCTCCATCACATTTCACTCTGAATACAGCTTTCAAATAAGTAGATGAAGCGGATGGAAATATACTATATTTTATCGGGAGCAGTACCTATAGAGTTTGAGGTGTACTTTAGACCAGTAAATATTGAACAGGAATTATGGAGACGAATTCAGAATGCAATGAATATTTCCGAAAATAATACAGATACAAAATATCTAGTTCAGTTTTTATGCCAGTGTATTAGACCACTTCTTTCCCAATTTGTTATCATCCTATATCATATATACTTCAGGTTTCACCCATGCATGAACTGTGTTTGAGATATTGAAGAAATATTCTAACCTGTCTTTTGAACATATATATGGACACCATATGGATGTCTATAATGGACACCTAATGGATGCTCATCATGAATTCCGAATGGATATCCATCATGGATATCGCATGTATGTCCAAAAATGTCGAAAGCTGATATCTAATGGACATCCACAGGATGTCCTGTGTAAACAAAGTGGTCATCCTATAGATGTCCAGGATGCCCAGTTGAGGATATTGACACGATGAAAGGGGTTGATATAATAGCTGGTTATTCCCATCAATATCGATTTATAAGGAGTAATGCTTGGCTTGATAGTTTGCGAGAGGTAATATTCGAATAGGCACTAATAGTTTAGGGGTAGCTGAACGTTCGATACTACATTCAAACATAACAATATTTATTGAAGCATGAAACATTATGGGTAGTGATGATAAATATGGATGAACAACAATGAATATAAAGACCTAATAACAATAACTTACATTTTAATGACCATTACGATGAGCTCTTGTCAAGTCAAGAGTATTCCCAGACCAGACTAACTTCGGAACCCTCGCATCCAATATTTATATACATCAATTTATCAGATTCGCACGTTTCTCACGAGAGTTCCTTGGTTAGTTTTTATAATTCAATGTCAACGAATGATTTCATTGACTTCATGTTTATATAACCCTCATGGTTCGAAATTTCTAATATACCGTATGTTCTACTTGTGATGGATGTGTGTTATTAGGGTGTTACCCAATTCAAAAACATGAGATTTTTGCACATAAAATTCTCTCACCTCTTGGCTCCGTGCTAGGAGGGCAGGCGATGGACTCCCGCCTGTTGGGCAGCACCCTGCCCAGAGCCGCCCCTCCGCTGGGGAAGGCAGCCACTGACTCGCGCCTGTGCCGGCCGAACATGGCGGGCGGCATCCGCGAGATGGTCACCACCGAGTGTCTTCGGCCGCCCGAAGATGGTTGGGCGGCCGTTGAGAGGGTGGCGAGGAATTCGGCTTGGCGGGGACCTGAGGAAAGAGCGCAGAATGATAATATTAATAATAATAATAATAATAATATAATAATATAATTTATTTTTTTTCCTTTATTTGCTCAACAAGAAATACAAAAAATCTTATAGCAAAGAGTTTCAGAGAACCTATAGAATATAATCTAGTAAAAAAAAACTTTCAAAAAGAGAAAAAAAAAAATGTAAAGAAAATTCACTGCAGAAATACAATATCAATTATAAAAATACAAATAGATATGCAAATACAAATTCAAATATGCCCCCATTACAAATCTCCGAGGAGAGAGAAAGAATTTAATGTGCTTGTATACAATCATAGGTACGAGAGATATACAATTCATTAGTAAAAAAATACATTATGACCTATGGAAACGTTCACCCAATTCATGTAGTATATAAGTTGGTACATATTATATTAAAGTGCTTAAGGATCAAACGATATAGAGGCAAATGAAATTATTCGTTGACGATGAAGGCACGTAGCTTCATGATTTCATGAACACACTCGTAAATAATCTTGGCCTCAACAGTACTTATATTTTGAAGAGCAGCAGCTAGAGAGTTTCGATTTTCCAAAAAAGATACGTTGTTTGGCCTGACAACAGAGAGAGAATATTTATGTCATAATCGATTTTTAAGGAGATAGCAAAGTGATCAGATATCAGATTGTTATTAAGAACACAAAAATCGCGGATTAAACTCAGGTGAGAGTTATTAGCCCAAGCTAAATCAATTAAACTTTGACCTAAGTGATTGCAGAAGCTAAAATTTGCAGGTCTATCACCATCGATTCTACCATTTATTAAACAAAAAGAGTTTGTGTCCATGAAATCCAGTAAAGCACGTCCCCTAGAATTCACAGTAATATCTCTACTAATTCTTTTATCATATAGATTAGTACCTTCGAGCACCTCATCAGATATTTCGCCAAGGTTACCTACTCTACAATTAAAATCACCGATAAAAACTATGAGGTGGTCGGGGTATTCATCAAACATACTGGACACAGAAAGCTGGAAATTTGATAATATATCGTCAATATTCAATGATGGTTTTATATAAAGAAAGCATAGTATAAAAGAGAAACTGTGATGCTTTATAAAACACGAAATCCACCAGGGGGTTTTCTCAAGTATAGTGCATGAGAAACTTGTTTTTACAAAGATGCACAGACCACCGCTTGCACGACCATTAGATTTTTCACTTATCGCCGGGACACTAATTATTTGACAATCAGAAAAATTGTGGGGGAGACTAGTTAACTCCACCTTGAGCCACGTCTCGCAGACACACAGGATATGGAAATCAACAGCAACATCATGGAATTCAGAGAGATGCTTGAAACCTTGTACATTCCAAGCAATTATTGTCAGTGGTAGCTATTGTTTGGTGACTTGCTTATGAACCTTCAAACCCCAGTTGCGTTTTGGAGAATATTCTTCATCACGTGTCCTCTTAGAAGGTAAGGAAATGTTTCCACTATCAGTTTTGGTTGTCTTGACTATTTTGGGCCTATTATTAATATATTTGATAGTTATATCAGCTTCCCCATGACTTTTCCTCTCTTCAAGTTCGGATCTTAGCGCATTTAAATGTTTCTGTTGATTTGGAGTTAGATCTGCTCTAATAGAGATATTGGGAAATTGTTCTCTTGATAGCTTGCGCTTATTCCTCAGAATGTCAAGAGCTATTTCGGATGATAGCAGGATGATTTTGAGCGGCCGCTATCCACTCGTTGACTTACCAAAACGGATGGCCTTTCTGATATTCTGTTCAGATCCTGGCGCAACAGATTGCAGTATATTTTTAGCCAAGCCCAGATCATCATCATTACCCCTGGACTCAGGCAAACCCATTATCAAAATGTTTTTTTCCCTGAGGATACGCTCATTACATTCGAAGTAAATTTCCTCATTACCCTTCATTACATGATTTTCCAGTTGAGATATTCGGTCGTTTAGTTTCAAATTCTTACATTGTATCGAGGGAATGTTCGACTCACAGTTGGAAATGGCAGTTGCATGAGAGGCCACTAGAGAATGCAGGTCTTCAATATGTTTGTTGCATGAAATGATAGAACTGTTGAGGGAAGAGAGCTGCTTCATGATCAATTCAAAGTGCTTGACCGTCAGAGGTTCATCCTTATTCATAGCTACAGTCGATTTAAAGGAAGAGTCTGAATTTTCGGCGCATTTCGTACATGTCCACGTCGAATCTGAGAGCAGCTGACCACACGTCCGATGCGTCTGTTCGAAGCATACTGAACAATGAAGGCTATCGTTATATTCGTTATTATCGCCACTGATAGCGGACTCGCACACTCCACAGGTAGAGGGAGGCGGCATCGTGTACGAATATCAAAATAAACTGTTACTGTTTGATGAACGAACGGCACAGAAAAAAGAGTAAATATAGAGTTAAACTCACTAGAATTACAAGAAATTCACCAAATGTATTCCTTGAGTCATCAACAATCACTAGGACAAATTACACAGTTTTCGACAGTGATTTTCACACGGAAAAGCGAAGTTATATTCAGAGATAAATAAATGCGACCGCTACCGATTTACGCTGCTCAATTTATTTACCAATTTCCAGGAATGTTACATCTTGGTATAATTTAGTGTTTAAGTAAATAAATGAGATGCCCACTATAAGGATTCCCTTGAGCGTGGGTGTACAAAAATTCACATGTGAATTCTGAATTCTAAGTGAATGTGATGAGGTTCATCTTATCATTATAGAAGTACCTATTTGATAGTTATTTATATCCAACTTTGAAAATTGCATAAAATGTAATTATCGCACAATAATAATCAATATCAATAACAATATGGGCTAACTGAATATATACATATGTATACAAACATATACATATACACACATACACATACACCCTTACACACACCTACATGTACATACACATACACACATATACATACATGTATATACAATGAAATATAATTTATAATGGGATTGAAATTGTTACAATTACTATAATACAAACTAGAATGAAAAATAAAAAATGATAAAAAATGAAGAGGAAGAACAATCTACCTATATAAAATAAAAGATAAAATGGAATGAGAAAAATAAGAAGTTCTCATGTCTGTGATTTCATCAGTGGGTTACTCTAGTTAGTTTCTTCTCAGATATTATAAGAATTCTTGCAATCTATCAGATTATGTATTTTACTCCGTGATGAATTTCGTTATCCATATTTTCAATTTACTTTTCAATAGGGAAATAGAGTTAATGCATTTGAGAAATCCTGGTATTTCCGAAAAAATCTTCGGGCCAAGATAAGTGTGGCAACGCTGCCCAATAGTTTTGTGCATTCTTGGAACTTGTATTGATTTGTTTTTTTGTCTAGTGCTATATCTGTGTGCCAGTGGATAACTTTCGCTTTTATTCTGTATTTGTCGAAGCGCTTATTTATAAAAGAATAATTGTCTTATATCAAACATTTTTGATTCTTCAAAAAAGGCTTCAGTAGGGTAAGTGATGTTTTTATTGAAAATGATCTTCAATATCCATTTATGAATATTATTCAATTTTTCTAGGTAAACGTTCATCACACCACCCCAAGCCATTATTCCATACTGAAGATGAGATTGAACGAGAGAATAGTACAGTATTTTCATTTGTGATGTATTGAAGACTTTCCTCATAAATTTAAATTTGCATAACATACATCGGATTTTTTTAATCACATACGATATATGCTTGTCCCATTCTAGATTTGTGTATATAATAATTCCTAAATATTTTATATGAGTTGCTGATTTTAGGGTAATGATTGTATTATCAATAATAAAATTCAATGTATTGTATGTTGGTAAGGAATCACTATAACAACCGAATGGAATAAATATCGTCTTATCAAAATTAATGCTCAGTAATTCACTGTTGAACCATTTAATGATTTTAGAAAATGATACTTCAACTTTCCGTTTAAGGTCGCTCCAGTTTTTGTCTCTATAAATCATTGCACCATCATCCGCAAAGCAAATGAATTCACAGTTTTCATCTTGTTTGAATAGGTCATTCAGATAAATGTTGAAGAGTATGGGACCTAGCACTGTGCCCTGCGGTACTCCATAACTTACAGCATTCTCAGAACTTAATCGATTGCCTATTTTGACACAATGTTTGCGGTTACTGAGATAGCTCGTCATTAATTCAAGAGCCGTTCCTCGTATTCCGATGTTATTTAAAGCTTTTACCAGTTTTTCGTGACTCACCGTATCGAATGCTTTGGCTAGGTCAACGAATATACATAAACATTTTTCACCTTTGTCAACATATTCGTAGATATTTGATGTCAATTTAACCATCGCATCCTCCGTTGAAACTGACTCTTTGAACCCAAACTGATAAGGTGATAAAATATTATATCTATCTAGATAATTGACCAGTCGCGTTTTTAGTATTTTCTCAAAAAATTTCGAGACGGTGCTCATCAGGGATATGGGTCGGTAGTTGGAGACTACTTTCTTGTCCCCAGTTTTGTACAATGGCTTGATGACTGCTTTTTTGAGAGCATTCGGAAATGTCCCTGTTTTTATTGACAAGTTTATAAGATAAGTAATAGGTATCACTATGAAGTCTACGATTTGTTGTAAAGTTTCTGCTTTCAATCCATCCATAGATTCATTATATTTTGCGTATTGTTGTTCTGTTTTTTTTTCAATTGACTCGGCCGTTACTTGATGGAAATCCATGACGAATGTAAAAACTTCACAAACGATGAGATTTCCACAAAATTCTCAAACACACGACATGTTTCGCTAACACAGTAGCTTCGTCAGGTGATAATCTGGTACAATGAACTAATTTAACGTTGGCTTGCTTAACTTCTATATATCCTACTAGTATATAATGAGAGAAAAGCAAGAAAGGCGAACAACCTGCAGACCGGTTTCGAGCTGTTGGCTCTCATCAGTGGAGGGCTGTCCCAGATAGCATTCTTGATCGCTATTTGGTGCGAACCTGACTCAGCCCGAAAGGTTGAATGCCCAGGATCAAGTGTCGCCATATAACTAGCTTACGTTATATGATAGCTCCTCATCCCCATGTCCATTCACCCCCACTCACTAACGAGTGGACTTCAACCTCATGCATTCGACAATCTGCATATG
>OU896713.1:49940439-49955439 GCA_918026855.4 Phaedon cochleariae | reverse complement strand
CTGGTCTCTTTCTTTATTTGACTCGGCATGCGTCTCATCCACAAAACCACGAGTCATAATGACTTCCATGCTGCCAAAGTCAAGAAAACAGAGAAAAGGGTTTTGCTCCCGTTTGAAGAGTAATCAAGAACGAGGGAGTTCCCTTACCTAAGAATTGGAGCAGCTTCCTCTCCCTGTCAGAAAACAAGACCGACCTGAGCGGAGAAGCCATGAAGTATGACTTTGGCAGCCTAGAAGTCATTGTAGCTGGTGGTTTTGTGGATGAGACGCAAGCCGAGTCAAACAAAGAGGCTGATACCAGGATGGTACTCCATGCGGTAAAAACCGAAAGAGAGTTAGAGACACCGATGTGATTTTATTATTCATCTATAACTTTGAAAAAGTGCAATGCAAGAAATGCTGGGTGATGTGTGGTACTTCCCGAGACAGAAAGTATATTCCAATTCACGAACAATGTAAGAAGCTCACACCACAACAGATAATATAATAATAATATATAGTTTATTGAAAAAGTACAATTTTGTATAAAATTCAATATGGATTCAGAAATTGAGTTTCAATAAACCGCAAAACTCACTAAGGCAGATTGCCTGTGCGTGAGTTGTTAAGATTTATATAACATACATTGGTTTGTTGTATATACTGATTCTATAATCTATAATCATATTTCAATTTTAATTTTAATTTTAATAACAATGTATAGATGAAGTGTAGTGAAAATGTATAAATACTGGATTTGTGAATAAAATAATATAAGTAATAACATAATAGGCATAGATAAACATCAGACAGATAAAATAACATATAAAATATTGATAGAGTGTGTATAAGTAATGTGTGAAACTAAAAGATGTATTGATTGATGAAGGTGTGTAAATAATGTGAGATATAAGTGTCACGAATTTTTATCTTTGCATGTCTATTGTTTTGATGAGTTGATTTCTCGGATACTTTGCAATAAATTCATTCAATTTTTTCTTGAATTGGCGTAGATTATCAAGTTCTGTTAGACCTTTGGGTAGAATCTGGTACATTCTTGGCGCTAAATAAGCAAAATTGCGCTGGCCAACTGTTTTTGTATCAAAGATCTGATGGCTTTCCACGCAAGCACCGGATGGGATACTACATCTGAGTTAGCATCAGTCACAAAAACAGGACGGTGGAAGCAGTACATAGAAGAAAACTACTGTAAACTCCTCAGTCAGCTTGGAAAGACTCCTGATCTAGCCTCCGAGGATCTCCGTTTGGTTGAACAGTTTGTGATGCTAGCTTCATACAAGGTTTATTGCTTCCGATTTCTAAGACACATGGTGAATAAAAACTGTTAGCCGTTTTTATACTAATACCATTTTTAGTTTGGGTTGGACCGGACATTGCAACGGTAGACGCAGCCCGTGTTGCAATTTTTGGGACAATGCGAATGCTAGAGTTTTTGCCACCTACCACTGATGCCCTCTTTCAACAAATCCTTTGGTGTCACTTCCAAGTAAAATTAACAAAACAACCAAGAAAATAAAATGAATCGAGGGATTTTAATTTTATTCTGTTTTCTTCTTAGATACAAGTGGGAATTAACGCCCGTGATCAGTATTCTGATTCACCAGACCCCATTAATTGCGGCTGGAAAATTGTTGATGGACGAGTAGTGATACAAAGCCGATTGATCGTCAGAGCCTCAATAAAATGCCGCTAGTTAGCGTTGGCGCTGGTGTCGCTGGTGTCGCTGGTGGCGCGAAGTTCAAATTTGCAGATGGCGGCGGCGCTGATGGCGGTAAATTTGAAATTGTGAGGTTATGACATCTTAATCATGATGAATTTTTAAATAAATAAATTAAAAAAAGCTGTCACCGCCGGTGGGGGAAATTGAACCAGGGACCTTTGCATTATGAGGCAGCGTATATACGCACTGCGGTATTCCGACCTCCGTGATATTTCAATTATTTAAATGCTATTCAAACGGGATATCCATAGCTGGCGCGCGCTTATCTTTGCAACGGATCCATCGAGGTAGAGTGAAGCGAGAGATGCATTCCAGAGATAAGAAACTTCGAGTCGAAAATAATATCCATCGCAGGCGCGCGCGCGCTTATCTTTGCAACGGATCTATCGAGGTACAGTGAAGCGAGAGATGCATTCCAGAGATAAGAAACTTCGAGTCGAAAATAATATCCATCGCTGGCGCGCGCGCTTATCTTTGCAACGGATCTATCGAGGTAGAGTAAGGCTCGAGCGCTCGGCGCTGCAACGTTGTCGGACGTATGTGTTTGGATGTTAATATTGTTACATTATTGTGTGTGGCAACGCTGTCTCGCTTCATGGCGTTCGAAGATCTAGCAAAGCGAGAGATCCCTTAGAATGATAAGCGCGCGCGCGCTCGTATTGGAAACAAATACTTGAATTAATTATTTATTTCATAGTGGGTGACGTCATGCTGTTGGTTTTTTTTTTCTTCTGGTAAAATGATCACGTGTGTGGGTACTCTCAAAATAGGATTTTTTATGGACAATTCGGAAATGTCAATATACCTATATGCAAAGCCACATGGTTTGAGGGATATCGTTCTACCATTGACATATGCCATTAATGGTACATAAATGCGAAATGAAACTACTACTACTACTACTACGAGGAAAATTATTGTTAGATGATCAATTTTTATTTCACAGTAAAGCTTTTTTACAAAAATAGCATGATTCTTGAGAAGATGGCGGTCCATCCCAGTGAGTATTTAATGACAAAAACAAGATTGAATTTTCATATACAGGGCGTTTGAGTTGATTGATAATTGAAAAAAATATATATACAGGGCGGCCCATGGGGGTGAAAGAATACGAAAACGAAGATAAATAATCTATTTATTTAAGTAATCATTTTCTACAAAAATGACATGCCTCTTGAGAAGATGGCGGTCCATCCCAGTGTGTGGTCCAATCGGGACGATTATAATGAACGAAGCATGGCAGTTTGATTTGTAGGTTAAAGTTGCTGCGATATTCTTGAGGAAGTTTGTGCCACACAGCCAATAGCCCACAAGCATTAGCATATTCAATGAGGCATTCCACTGGAATGTACTGTAATTCTTCTTCAGTGAATTTCACCAAAGCCATTGCAGGAGATTTCAGAAACTCTAAGAGCACAGCTGATTCAGGTTTCATTATTTTTTTTTTTTTTTCGAGCAGAGCAATATGAGTGTATGCTTCTAGTCTCGCGTCAAGTTGTAGACTGATGAAATAAAAAAAAAACGAGTCACATATTTCACAGACATTTATTCAAATCAGCCATCAAATCATTTTTACAGTAATATAGATATTCTCTGAGAGCGTTACTAGACATGCAATCGCAAACATCACAAAACCCTAATATAAGCTCTTGTGCACTCAAAACAGTCAGTTTATTTTTTATCCATTCAGCTATTACATTAATAATATTCTGATAAAACATAAAAAAGTCCAAGTCATTGATTAAATTAACTCGATGTGAAACAATGCACATTTCAGCACTCAAAATGTCTGCAACATCTTCTTCCATCAGATCGAATATGACGTGGTATTTGGAGAGGGTCAACATTTTGACACCATCGCAGACATGTTTAGCTACGGTAGCATAGTCTCCACAAGCAGTAATGATCGGCTCATATTCATCAATAAAACCAGGTAGGGGTTGTTCAAAAAAGTCCTGTTGTGTCTTATGCAGCAAATCGATGAAGGTGGTCCATTCGTAAGTACTGAATGAAATTTTCGCTGGGTAGAAGGGCTTTTTCAGAATGATGGCCGGACTAAATTGTCTAGCTGGACTGAGTCCACACTGGATTGTGTAAGTGGACAACTGGAACGATGTATTCAGCAGGTGGTGTGATTCGGCTTTCGCTGCTTGTTCAATCATGTCCAAATATGTATTGACATCACCATAATAACCCATCATTGATGATGATGATCTAGAACTACCGTCTTCGAAAAGCACCTCACTAGATGAATAACCGGAGTCTTCACTCATTGTTCTCGAACTGATGTGTTGAAAGTTTCAGTCCTCATTATTTATACCATAACTGTTGACTGATCATAACATCCGGCAGATTGGAATAACAGGTTATTTGTTAGTGATCGATGAAAGGCCCTCTCATAGCCATTAAATGTGTGCTTCTTTTCCATATGATTACATTTTAACTTGTTGGTGGAATCAATCCAGCTGTTGTGTGTATCATCGAATCCTAGCCATTTGACAAACACCTTTTTACCCCTCTTTCTTAAAACTTTTTCCACTAGATAGATGTCAGGATTTATAGTTTTTTGCAATTCTTCAGGATAAAAAGCACCTTTGATCGGAGTACCATGCAAATCTTCCAAGAGATATGTAGTAGGTTTCGTAATACGAACTTTTACGATTTTAAATAGTTCAGTAGTCCAATTTGGCGTATAATTCTTTTCGAAAGCATGTTTGGCTTTGCTGATTCTCACAATGTCACCAACGTTGAATTTTCTAATTCCAGCAATTTTTATGTGATTGTAGACGGATTTTAAAATATCATGTTCGTTGGCTTTGGTGACGTCACTGGGCTTGCATCTAATCGTCGTATGTTTCGTGTCATTATAATTCTTTGTGATTTCAGGCAGCACATCTATCCAACGGTATGAGCCATTCAAACTAAAGTACTTGTATAGTTTTTCCTTCAATGTCCGTATAACACGTTCAGCAATGGCTGCCTTCATTATGGTATACGTATGATAATGGTTGATGGAGAACTTTTTCATCAGACTTTGAAACTTTTCGTTGTAGAATTCGGTACCTTGATCGGTTTGCAAATTCTTGGGAATTCTGGTGTTGCCAGCATGTGATAGGATATCTGCAAATGCACGAGCGATTTCAGCACCAGTTTTTGATTTTAGTGGTCTAGTCCATAGGTACTTGGAAAAACAATCAATCACGACCATTATCAGCTTGTGATCCTTATTAACAGAGGCATAAGGTCGCATTTCGGCTAGATCCATTTGCCATAAGTCATCCAAACCTTTGATGATAATGCGGCGCCTTGGAAATTTTTTCCTAGCAGGTCTATGTAATTCATTGACGAGTTGGATTTTTTCTTTAGAATGTGACATATTGACTTCGTTGGATTAGGAGTTTATATGATGGGTTTCACACAGGAGGCTTCCTTTTTGGTGGCGGTGGTGTTGTCGTAGATTTTGGAGTGATGGCAATCTTGGCCAGATCTTTTTTCATTTGATCAATGACATCAGCAAGCTGGCGTTCTTTATCACGGCTGTGTTGTTGCTCAGCCTTCAAATCGTGCAAACTCTTCACAGTGTTGTCAATCTTATCGACAAGTTCTAGAATATTTTTCACATTCAAGTCGATGTCGCTTTCGAGTTTTGGTAGAGAGTTGTTGCGAAGCTGCTCCACATGTATGTTGATCTTGTGCACTATGCCAGACAACTGAACAAAGTTTGTATTGTACGTTGCCAGTTTGAGATCATGAGAATCCACTCTCTTTCGTACATCGATAATTTCGTTGCTGAAGCCAGCAAGGTAATTTCGGATTTTTTCACCGTAATTATCGAAAGCAATCTTGAAATCTAACTTTATTTGCGATATAACTTCATCCACATATTGTTTGTTTGCAACATCAGCGACATCTGTTGGCAGTTTTACGTTACACATCTTCAAATGACCAACATCAATATCACCGGTTGGAGTATGTGAAAATCCAGATCTGACTGTCACCATCTGAGCTGAGCGTGGAAACGAACCACGTCCGAATTTGTCGAGACTCATTATGCTAATGACTAAAGTATTGTACGTTATCGATTATGGTCGGCACTTTGCCTCGCCAATTATTAGCCCCTTCACTCATAGACATGCCATGAAAGTGTCACGGAACTGTCAAGGAAGTGTCACGGAACTGTCACGGAAGTGTCAAGGAAGTGTCACGGAACTGTCACGGAACTGTCACGGAAGTGTCAAGGAAGTGTCACGGAAGTATCACGGAACACGGAAATGTCACCGAATCGTCACACATGTTTTATTATGCCTGCCTCTTCTAATTCGTTCAAGATGGCAACAATCTCGTTATCGTTTGATGTATTTCCGGCTTGCTGTGATGCAATGAGCAACTTCAATCTATCTACCAATTCGTTTGGATCATCCCAATACATGTACTCGATAGGTGCTGTGCTGTATGTCAACTTCAAACCACGACCACTGGAATTGGATCTGAACATTGGACGAATAATTTCTACGTATTTGAGTCTAGAGGAAGACTTCATACGTCCTGCAGAATTCAGATGAGCTTTGGTGAGCAAGAGTATTTGCTTGTATGGGTTCGTATCATCTTTGGCAAAGGATGGATCATTATAGAAGAGTAATTGATAGAGGCCTGGGGTGCCACGGAACCGAAAGCCATCAAGAAGTATATCTCCAGTTCTTCGATGGAAATTCATTTCTTTTCCGTTGAGAGACCATTTCGATGTTACTGGATCATATTTGGGACCATAAACCGTATTGATATTTTCATCATTTGTCCAGTATTCAGTCAGATATTTTTGAGCCATCGCAGGATACTGATCAACGTAATCATGTATTGCAGCCGGTGAGATATTTTCACTATCTACAAAAAGTTCATCATCAACAGCATCGTCATCATCGACATCCTCATCATCATCTTCAGTATGCCCAGCATTATCAGCCACATCCATCATAGGTATGAAATTAGTTTGGTTCAAATCCGATTGCTCCCTCTCCACCTCCCCATCCTCTTCCTCCTTCTTCTCCTTCTTCAACCCCAACGATTTTGCTCTGCTTTGCTTGATGTTTGAAAGCGTTCCATCGAGTTTTTCTTTTATTACCTTGGACGTGGTGGCAATTTGTTTCAAAGGTGATGTCAGTGGTTGGAATATTTTCTGTAACGCATCATCATCCTCAGACTTGCCCAATTTTAGTGCTAAATATTTTCTTCTGATTGATTTCGATAGTTCGTTGATTTTTTTCTTGCGCAGCGCATCAGCAACATCATCATGCATCTTGGTTGACGTCATCTTGATGAATGGTCCAGAGATCACAGTCTTATGAACTTATCGAAACCATTTCTATATCTGCCAGCATTCATATCGAAAGTTTTTGCAATCACCATCGCACCATATTGGTTGGAATTCCAACACTCTGAGCACAATGCTTTAAATTGATCGAATGACATGTCTGGTGAGACATGCTCGTCGAACACATGCTTCAAATTCATTTCATCCTGTCGAAATAACACCAACAGGTTACTGTTGTCTCGCACCAGCTGCTTCGGTATCTTAGAAAAAGTCTGGCATAGGTATGCTACGTCAATATCCTTGTGTCTACACATTGAAAAATATTCTCGAATTCTTTGCTGCTTGTCGCATGATACATCATCAAAAATGAATATCGAATTATTTTTCGCTTCTGATGGACTAATGACATCATCATTTTCTTTAAAGGGAAAATACCCAACACCTTTCACTGAATCCAACACTTGTTGCAGCAATTGATATTTCGGTTGGTACAACGACTTTGAATACACGTAAACGTTCTCGAATTTCGCGCCATTTGGATTGAACAGCAGGGAAAGCATCGCATTGGTCTTTCCACATCCGCTTGGTCCGCAGAAGATTGCTCTGAACGAATGGGGAAGCAGTTTCCCATGTTTACTATTTACTGGTGGTTTGGTTGACAAAATTTCATCCAAATTCACAATGGGTAACATCCGTTCTTGTTGAATGATCTTCATCATGTGATGATATATTTTTCATTTCATTAGGTATATGCAGAGTTGTCGAACTTCCTACACGTCAGTCTTCATGTTGCTCTACCACGGAGAGGGTGTGCTTAATTCTCTGATCGATAAACTTCCCATCGAATTACACATTCCAGGCTACAGATTTTGTGGTCCAGGTACCAAACTCGATAAAAGACTTGCAAGAGGAGACACCGGTATCAATCCGTTGGACGACGCGTGTCGAGAACACGATATCGCCTATTCACAAAATTCCTCAATAGAAGACAGGCACAAAGCTGATTGGATATTGGAAAATAGAGCGTGGGAGAGAGTCAAGTCGAAGAACGCTAAATTCAAAGAGAAGGCTGCTGCTTGGCTTGTCACCACCGGAATGAAGGTCAAACGAAAACTTGGCATGGGTCTTGTATCACAGCAATCCCTATCCAACATTATCAAATTCATAAAAAATGTACTATCAAAGTCAGATGGTGGTGGTAGTAGTACAACATCAGGAAGTGGTCTGAATAAATCTGCATTGAAAGCACTCCATGCAGCCAGAATGGCAGTCAAGAGGGCTGGCGGTAAAAAAAGAATCAGAGTACCAAGAATCATACCTCTTCCACACAGTGGCGGTATACTACCATTGATACCAATCTTTGCCGCCTTGGGAGCCCTAGGATCTCTAGCTGGAGGAGCCGGAGCAGTCGCAAAGACAGTCATTGATGTGAAAAATGCAAAGAAAAAGCTCGAAGAAGATCAAAGACATAATAAAGCAATGGAGGCTATCGGCAAGCAGGGTTCCGGCCTATTTCTACGCAAAACATCGAGAGGATTCGGACTGTACTTGAAGAAACAATCAAAAAACTCAAAAAACTTCTAGACAAGCTACCCAATGAATCAATGTACGATAAAGATGTGATAAAGTATGCCAAACAGCTGAAAATACCATATTTTCGAGGTGTTTTTATGCGGGACACTCTACCTTCCACCGGTCCATGGCATCGCGAGTGTGCTGTATTGAATTTGGATACCTCCAATCATGCGGGCACTCATTGGGTGGCTTACATAAAAAATGATAAAAAAGCCTTATATTTCGATAGTTATGGTAATCTGAAACCGCCCAGAGAATTGGCGCAATATTTGGGTGCCAGCACGAAAATCTTGTACAATAACAATCAATACCAGAATTTCAATCAAAGTAATTGTGGACGTCTATGTTTAGAATTCCTTTTTAATGAGACCAAGTAACTCGGTCATTGTGCATCAGTCATGTCTCTGATTGTGACGTTGAAAGGTCGTACATCTACGCTCTCCATAGACTTTTTGACACCACTTCAACTCGATCCAGACTCTGATTACGGACTAGCATTGTTGGGATTCCATTCATACAACAGTATACCGAATATCGACAAAGGATCAAAGTTTTATCTGCAAGATAAGACCAAGGCGGGAAAGATCATCGATATTCCCGAAGGTTCATACGACATTGTGGACATTGAGACATTCATACGCAAAGAATTGGGCATCTCAAGTGCAAAGGACGTTGATGATATATTCTCGTTGAAGCCCAACAATAATACACTAAAGTGTGAGATTTCGAGCAAACAGTTTGCCATTGATTTTCGCCCGAAGGATAGCATAGCTCAAGTCTTGGGATTTTCAAATAGATTGTTGAACGCACAACAAGTCCACACTTCCGATTTGCCGGTCAGCATAACCAAAGTGAGAACCATTCACATTGATAGCAACGTTACTGCTGGAGCTCTCTACAACGACAGACCATCACATACGATCTACGAGTTTGCAGTTGCAGTCGATCCTGGTTACGCCATAGACGAGACTCCCAGAAATCTAATCTATCTACCTATAGTCAGCAGGCGGGAATTGCCCAACATTACACTCCAGATTCTAGACCAAGATTTCAGGCAGGTGAATTTTAGAGGTGAAGAAATCATAATAAGATTGGAATTGAAGAAACTCGCAAGATGGTACTAGTGTTTGATTACTCCTATAAATCAGATAATATACCATCATCAGCAACATCATCAGCACCAGTTCTCTCGACACCGTACACCAAAGCAGTCGTGTCTTCGAAGAGCAGCAACAGAAAAACATTGACATTATCCAGTGTCCTGTTTCTGAAATCACTCAAAGACTACAATGTTGTTAGCACCCGTGTTCGACGTTTTCCGCAAACCCAGACTCGACGAAAGCATCACTAAAGTGGAATGGCGTACCTATTATCCATATGTGAAATCATTCGAGAACAATGATGTCATCGATATAGCGGTTAATCAAGCAGATTCGTGGTTGGCCATGTTTGAAGGCATCATTACCATCAAGGGTAAATTG
Source organism: Phaedon cochleariae (assembly GCA_918026855.4). Classification (NCBI taxonomy): domain Eukaryota; kingdom Metazoa; phylum Arthropoda; class Insecta; order Coleoptera; family Chrysomelidae; genus Phaedon; species Phaedon cochleariae. Next base: position 49,945,355 of record OU896713.1, on the reverse strand, counting down.
AAGGTGACCGGTGGTGGTACTGGTACATTAACCCACAATGCTGGAGCCTATCTCTTTGATTCCTGCACCTATGAATTGTGTAATAAAGAATTGGACACTGTCAGATATCCTGGAATAACGAGTACTGTGCGAGGATACTTATGTTATACACCTGAAGACTCACGTCATCTAGCCATAGCAGGCTGGAACTATCCCAATGCTCCGATCCTCAACACCGATGGTACGTTTAGCATGAACATTCCACTGAAACATTTGTTTTCCATCTTCAATGTGTAAGAGTATATGACTCCCATTATATGTATTTTATGCTTTTAATTGTATACTTCTAAATGTTTTGTTTCTGTTTTTGACTAGTCCAATAAGTTTTACATTTATATACTATTCTGTAGGTGTATGTAAAATTTCAGTGATGAATAAATTCTATTCTATTCTATTCTATTCTATTCAATGATCATCAAGTGGCAACGTGGGGCAAGCAGTCAATCCGTTTAGTGAGAGCTCGCAATGATGCCAATAGTGTGAAGGTTGTCGAGAGAGCGAATACTGCTTTGCCAGGATCTCCTCAGACTCAAAGTATTGCTAAAATAACGATAGAAAGCATCAATTTGAAAGTGCCACATCTCACACCCAACGATGACATAAAGTTGCAGTTGTTGACACGTATCAAAGCAGATGAGTCTATGATGATACCGTTTCGCCGATGGGAATTGCACGAGCTACCAGCACTCACACAAGGATCTACCATAGAAATCTGGTCCGTCAAGACATGTTCTGCATTGGACAGTCCAAGATATGTTATAGTATTTTTCCAAACGAAAAAAGCCGATAATTTGCATGAAGACGTCACCTTGTTCGATGATGCCAACATCAAATCCATACGATTGGCTCTGAATAGCGACTATTATCCGCAAGAACGAATGCTATTGGACTTTTCCCGAGACCAATATGCTGACGCTCACTTCAACTATACAGAGTTCAACAAGAGCTACCATAACTGTCAAGAAAAGCGCTCTCTAGTAAACTTTGCCGAATTCAAATCCCGACCAATGTTTGTTATCGATTGCTCGAGGCGCCATCTGGGTCTAAAGTCGTCCACAGTTGACATAAAGTTGGACATTGAAGCGACTACAGGCTTCCCTCCCGACACCAAAGCCTATTGCATCATCATTCACGATCAAATCATGGAACATCTCCCACTCAGCGAAATTGTTCGAAATATTGCCTAGGTGGGTGTTGCTGCATCAGTCAGACGTCAGTTTGCTTCGAAGAGTCATGGAGATCGCACTGGTTGACATTCAAGGGTTCATGGTTGATGGTGAATTCATTCCAAAGGAAATGACCATTCGCATTGGCAAAAAGACGAGTCATTTTCTATTCAAGCCATCTGTAGAATTTTCGAGTTTGAGCAGAGAAGATAAAAAGATGGCAAATCATGTGGAGCGTTACGTTCATGGTTTAAAATATTCCAGTGGTTATGTGGATTTGAATGAGTTGGATCAAATACTACGAGATAACCTGCAGCAAACAAACATCATCTACGTTAGAGGACACCAAAAGATTCAGTTCTTGCAGCGAAAATGTGCAGAGTTGGAGATGACCAATCACATTGTTAATTTGGAAGATTTTGACAATTCTTGGTGGCAGCCAATAACGTTTCAACAATCCATTCCACCTTGCATGAATCATTTCCATGGAGGAAGGTTCCAGTGCAGTCTCCACAATGTCGATACTTTATATAATTGGTTATGTAATTTATTGCCAAAATAAAAAACTATATATCGTAATTTCAGAGTTTTTATTCATCACATCCCTTATTTCTCAGTATAATGAAAATAACATGTGAGATTAAAATGAGTGAACATATTAGTGTACAACAAAGTGTCAAAATTGCAATGATATTGACCGAATCTTGATCATCATCTAATTTTGCGGGCGATTTCTTCAATGTAAATGTCTGCCAGTCCCCAGTTTCGCCGTCACTGCCATCAGAAAACGATAATTTCAATTTGTAGTCGATGGTGGTCCCATTGACTCGAGGCATGTCGATTGAATATACAGGTAGTTTGTTATCATTGACATACATTCTAGTCATCATCTTCCAATCACATTGTTGTGTACGATTCACATCAAAACATACGGCTACATTCCTTGTATTGTACGGTATGTTTGTGTAGAAGACGTTGTTGCTCAGAGCTGTCAATAGGATGAAGCTTGCTTTCAGTATCGCCATCTAGTAGCTGTGTTGGTTGAATTCTTCTTCTTCTCGATGTAGGTGTTGCTGTGCGTCTCGGTTCTGTGAACACCTTGTCCCAAATACTCAATTGCTCGAAATCTTTGAACAAACAAACTTTCTGCTCATACAATTGGATGTCTGCACTGAGCTTTTTAACTTTCAACCCAAATTCTTCTAGTGCACGTCTGTATTCGTCAGAAGACATGATACAACTGTTTTTTACATCCATACTTTCAACCCACATCTTATTACATCTCTTTCCCTCTCTCTCTCTCTCTCTCTCTCTCTATCTCCCTTTCTCAGTTTCGCTGTATCAAGCTACATTATAGCAGCCCTGCAGGTTGCCGATTGGTATAATTTGCTAACGATTGACCAAGGGCCTTTCATCGATCACTAACAAATAACCTGTTATTCCAATCTGCCGGATGTTATGATCAGTCAACAGTTATGGTATAAATAATGAGGACTGAAACTTTCAACACATCAGTTCGAGAACAATGAGTGAAGACTCCGGTTATTCATCTAGTGAGGTGCTTTTCGAAGACGGTAGTTCTAGATCATCATCATCAATGATGGGTTATTATGGTGATGTCAATACATATTTGGACATGATTGAACAAGCAGCGAAAGCCGAATCACACCACCTGCTGAATACATCGTTCCAGTTGTCCACTTACACAATCCAGTGTGGACTCAGTCCAGCTAGACAATTTAGTCCGGCCATCATTCTGAAAAAGCCCTTCTACCCAGCGAAAATTTCATTCAGTACTTACGAATGGACCACCTTCATCGATTTGCTGCATAAGACACAACAGGACTTTTTTGAACAACCCCTACCTGGTTTTATTGATGAATATGAGCCGATCATTACTGCTTGTGGAGACTATGCTACCGTAGCTAAACATGTCTGCGATGGTGTCAAAATGTTGACCCTCTCCAAATACCACGTCATATTCGATCTGATGGAAGAAGATGTTGCAGACATTTTGAGTGCTGAAATGTGCATTGTTTCACATCGAGTTAATTTAATCAATGACTTGGACTTTTTTATGTTTTATCAGAATATTATTAATGTAATAGCTGAATGGATAAAAAATAAACTGACTGTTTTGAGTGCACAAGAGCTTATATTAGGGTTTTGTGATGTTTGCGATTGCATGTCTAGTAACGCTCTCAGAGAATATCTATATTACTGTAAAAATGATTTGATGGCTGATTTGAATAAATGTCTGTGAAATATGTGACTCGTTTTTTTTTTATTTCATCAGTCTACAACTTGACGCGAGACTAGAAGCATACACTCATATTGCTCTGCTCGAAAAAAAAAAAAATAATGAAACCTGAATCAGCTGTGCTCTTAGAGTTTCTGAAATCTCCTGCAATGGCTTTGGTGAAATTCACTGAAGAAGAATTACAGTACATTCCAGTGGAATGCCTCATTGAATATGCTAATGCTTGTGGGCTATTGGCTGTGTGGCACAAACTTCCTCAAGAATATCGCAGCAACTTTAACCTACAAATCAAACTGCCATGCTTCGTTCATTATAATCGTCCCGATTGGACCACACACTGGGATGGACCGCCATCTTCTCAAGAGGCATGTCATTTTTGTAGAAAAGGATTACTTAAATAAATAGATTATTTATCTTCGTTTTCGTATTCTTTCACGCCCATGGGCCGCCCTGTATATATATTTTTTTCAATTATCAATCAACTCAAACGCCCTGTATATGAAAATTCAATCTTGTTTTTGTCATTAAATACTCACTGGGATGGACCGCCATCTTCTCAAGAATCATGCTATTTTTGTAAAAAAGCTTTACTGTGAAATAAAAATTGATCATCTAACAATAATTTTCCTCGTAGTAGTAGTAGTAGTAGTTTCATTTCGCATTTATGTACCATTAATGGCATATGTCAATGGTAGAACGATATCCCTCAAACCATGCGGCTTTGCATATAGGTATATTGACATTTCCGAATTGTCCATAAAAAATCCTATTTTGAGAGTACCCACACACGTGATCATTTTACCAGAAGAAAAAAAAAACCAACAGCATGACGTCACCCACTATGAAATAAATAATTAATTCAAGTATTTGTTTCCAATACGAGCGCGCGCGCGCTTATCATTCTAAGGGATCTCTCGCTTTGCTAGATCTTCGAACGCCATGAAGCGAGACAGCGTTGCCACACACAATAATGTAACAATATTAACATCCAAACACATACGTCCGACAACGTTGCAGCGCCGAGCGCTCGAGCCTTACTCTACCTCGATAGATCCGTTGCAAAGATAAGCGCGCGCGCCAGCGATGGATATTATTTTCGACTCGAAGTTTCTTATCTCTGGAATGCATCTCTCGCTTCACTGTACCTCGATAGATCCGTTGCAAAGATAAGCGCGCGCGCGCCTGCGATGGATATTATTTTCGACTCGAAGTTTCTTATCTCTGGAATGCATCTCTCGCTTCACTCTACCTCGATGGATCCGTTGCAAAGATAAGCGCGCGCGCGCGCCAGCAATGGATATCCCGTTTGAATAGCATTTAAATAATTGAAATATCACGGAGGTCGGAATACCGCAGTGCGTATATACGCTGCCTCATAATGCAAAGGTCCCTGGTTCAATTTCCCCCACCGGCGGTGACAGCTTTTTTTAATTTATTTATTTAAAAATTCA